>JAVJAQ010000604.1:0-164915 GCA_032362365.1 Zygogramma bicolorata
CATGACTCACAATCTCTTGCAGTTATTTCCATCAAGTCATCTTCTTGTCAAAAAATATTTTTTTAACAGTGCTTACAAAAGTAAATAAATAATCATCCATGGCACACTTGACGAATAAAAATGAATTATCATCAAGAATTTCCTCAGTAATATTTAATATATGTTCTTATTTGTGATCCAATCCCAAATTATTTAGTATCGTTAGATTCGTCGAAAAATTCTTTTTTCGGAAAGCACTTGTCAAAAAATGATCGCCATTTGAAAAATAATAGTTAGCCACAAAAATGTGATTTTTCCAACCTATATCTAACATACTAGTCACTTAAACTTCGCGAATGTAATTCTCTTCTATCACCTGAGGCCCATAGATTGGTTTACGTCCGATCATGGCCACCCAGATGCAATTTCAAAAGTGACTCCGAAAAAATCATGTAGACGTGAAACCTTTTGAGAATGTCACATTCCGATTCAGAATTGTGTCAGGAATTCAAAAATTTTACCATACACAGGGTGTTCCATTTAAAAATGTTGAACCGGTGCCACTTCCGGTGAAACCAGAGATGACAAGATAGTGAGAAATATGTGAAAATTCTCCTTTTCATGAACAATTCACCTAAACCAATTCTCATTTTGATACTCGGAATAGTCTTGAAGTTATAACTTGTCTAATAGATTATTTTTCTTTTCACACCAGACGGTCGCGAAACGAAAGTGGTATCTAACTTTTGATAGCTTGTGGATAGATAAGGTTATGGAGTTCCAATTTCCAATCGGTTCCATCCATATCAATTATCAATGAAAATTTATCATGAATTATCAATTATGAAGAAGCTGAAAATGAATTGTTTTCGGTGGTAGATTGATATATTTTGTTATATGTATTTTTACTGGTAATAGATAGAGATATCAATGGAAAGTGTGGTGAAAGGATCCCCAAACCGTTCTACTCGTGCTTCGAAAAGGAACTCGAAGGTATTGTGGTAGAAAGAGATCTCATTATCCTTAAATCACCAAAGTAATATCTGACTTCAATATAAAAGACAGACTATCTAAAACGACAACGGGTGATTGATCACTCTGTGTCATCTTCAGTTTATTCGTAATTGAGATCACAGAAAGGCCATATCGAATGCAAGTGATGATATATGACGATAGTTCAGGCAGAGGGGTCTTGAGATGAAGTCAGAACCGAAATAGAGACGGATAAAAATGAGAAGTGAGTTGAAAGGATCCCTAAAGCCTTCCGCTCGAGCTTCATGAAGGAACTGAAGAAAGGTATTGTATATATTTCAATCACCAAAGTCATATCTGACTTCAATATGAAAGACAGACAATCGAAATTGACAAAGTTAGACTGGTTATTCTGATTCACATTTACTCCTATCGTAATTGAGATCACAGCAAAGCCATATCGAATGCAATTGATGATATATGACTATAGTTCAGGTAGATAGCTCTTGAGATGAAGCCATAACCGAAATGAAGATGGATATAAATGGAGAGAGTGGTGAAAGGTATTGTGGTAGAAAGAGATCTCATTGTCCTTCAATCGATAAAGTCATATCTGACTTCAATATACAGGACAGACTATCGAAAATGACAACGGTATATTGATTACCCTGTTTCATCTTCACTCTCATCGTAATTGAGATCACAGCAACGACATATCAAATGTAAGTGATAATATTTGATAATATTTCGGGCAGATAGGTCTTAAGATGGAGCCAGATACGTTATATATACAGACATCAATGAGAAGTGTGGTCAAAGGATCCCTGAAGCCTTCTACTCGAGCTTCGAAAAGGAACTCGACAAACGTATTGTGGTAGGAAGAGATCTCATTATTCTGTAATCACCAAAGTCATATCTGACTTCAATAGAAAAGACAAACTATCGAAAACGACAACGGTAAATTGATCATTCTGTGTCATCCTCAGTCTTATCGTCATTGAAATCACAGAAAAGCCATATCGAATGCAAGTGATGATATATGACGATTGTTCAGGCAGATTGGTCTCAAGATGAAGCTTAACCTAACAAGAGACGGATATAAATGGGAAGTGTGGTGAAACGTTCCCCAAAGCCTTCTACTCGAGCTTCGAGAAAGAACTCTACAAAGGTATTATGGAAGAAAGAGATACTATTCTTCGATCACCGAAGTCATATCTAACTTCAGTATGAAAGATAGACTATCAATAACGGAACGGTATATTGATTATTCTGTGTCATCTTTACTCTTATCGTAATTGAGATCACGGCAGAACCATATCGAATGCAAGTGATGATATATGACGATAGTTCAGGCAGATAGGTCTCGAGATGGAGCCAGAACCGAAGTAGATACAGACATCAATGGAAAGTGTGTTGAAAGGATCCCTGAAGCCTTCTGCGTGGGCTTCGGAAAGGAACTGAACAAAGGTAATGAGCTAGAAAAAGATCTTATGATCCTTCAATCACCAAAGTCATATCTGTTTTCGCGCAGCCCCCCAACAGTTTTCAATATGGAAGACAGACAATCGAAAATGACGAAGTTAGATTGATTATTCTGTTTCATCTCTACTCATATCGTAATTGAGATCACAGCGAAGCCATATTGAATGCAAGTGATGATATATGACTATAGTTCAGGCAGATTGCTCTTGAGATGAAGCCAGAACAGAAATGAAGATGGATTTAAATGGAAAGGTTGGTGAAAGGATCCCTATAGCCTTCTACTCGAGTTTCGGAAAGGAAAGTATTGTGGTAGTAAGAGATCCTATTATCCTTCAATCAATAAAGTAATATCTGACTTCATTATACAGCACAGACTATCGAAAACGACAACGGTATATTGATTACTCTGTTTCATCTTCACTCTCATCGTAATTGAGATCACAGCAACAACATTTCGAATATAAGTGATGATATTTGATAATATTTCAGGCAGAGAGGTCTTAAGATGGAGTCAGAACCGTAATATATACAGACATCAATGGAAAGTGTGGTCAGATGATCCCTGAAGCCTTCTACTCGAGCTTCGGGAAGGAACTCAACAAAGGTATTGTGGTAGAGAGAGATTTTATAATCCTTCAATCACCAAAGGCATATCTGACTTCAATACAAAGGACAGACTTCTATATAAAGGTCAGACTATCGAGAACGACAAAGGTATATTGATTACTGCAACGATAGATTGATTATTGTGTGTCATCTTACTTCTATTGTAATTCTATTGTAATGACGATAGTTCAGGCAGATAGTTTTCAAAATGAAGCCAGAACCGGAAAAGGGGACGGATATGAAAAGAAAGTGTGATGGAATGTTCCTCGAAGCCTACTCGAGCTCCGAAAAGAAACCCGACAAATGTATTGTGGTAGGGAGAGATCTTATTATTCTTCAATCACCAAAGTCATATCTGACTTCAATATACAGGACAGACTATCGAAAACGATAACGGTATATTGATTACTCAGTTTCATCTTCAGTCTCATCGTAGTTGCAGTCAGCAACGACATAGAAAAAAGAAAGAAACTTCACGAAAGTATTATGGTAGCAAGAGATCATGTTATTCTTCAATCACCAAAGTCATATCTGATTTCAATATTAAAGACAGACTATCGATAACGGAACGGTATATTGATTATTCTTGTGTCATCTCTACTCTTATCGTAATTGAGATCATGGTAGAGCCATATCGAGTGCAAGTGATAATATATGACGATAGTTCAGGCAGATAGGTCTTGGGATGAAGCCAGAAACGAAGTGAGTACAGACATTAATGAAAAGTGTGGTGGAAGGATCTCTAAAGCCTTCTGCTCGAGCTTCGGAAAGGAAATGAACGAGGGTAATGTGGTAGAGAACGATCTTATGATCCTTCAATCACCAAAGTCATATCTGGTTTCAATATGAAAGACAGACAATCGAATATGACGAAGTTAGATTGGTTATTCTGTTTCATCTCTACTCCTATCGTGATTGAGATCACAGCAAAGCCATATTGAATGCAAGTGATGATTTATATGTCTATAGTTCAGGCAGATAGCTCTTGAGATAAAGCCAGAACCGAAATGAGGATGGATAAAAATGGAAAGGATGTTGAAAGGATCCCTATAGCCTTCTACTCGAGCTTCGGAAAGAAACTTAACAAAGGTATTGTGGTAGAAAGAGATAGTTTCATCCTTCAATCAATTAAGTCATATCTGACTTCATTATACAGGACAGAATATCGAAAACGACAACGGTATATTGATTACTGTGTTTCATCTTCAGTCTCATAGTTGTTGAGATCACAGCAACGACATATCGAATGTAAGTGATGATATTTGATAATATTTCAGGCAGATAGGTCTTAAGATGGAGTCAGAACTGTAATATATACAGACATCAATGGAAAGTGTGGTCAAATATCTGGCATATCTGACTTCAATATATAGGACAGACTTCTATATAAAGGTCAGACTATCGAGAACGACAACGGAATATTGATGACTGCAACGATACATTGATTATTGTGTGTCATCTTACTCTTATTTTAATTGAAATCACAGCAAAGCCATCTTAAATGCAAGTGATGATATATGACGATAGTTCAGGCAGATAGGTCTCAAGATGAAGCCAGAAACACCAAAGTCATATCTGACTTCAATATAAAAGACGAACAATCGAAAATGACAAAGTTACATTGATTATTCTGTTTCAGCTCTGCTTTCATCGTATTCGAGATCACAGCAAAGCCATATCGAGGGCAGGTGATGATATATGACGATAGTTCAAGCAGATAATCTCGAGATGAAGCCAGAATCGAAGTAGATACGGACATTAATGGAAAGTGTGGGGAAAGGATCCCTGAAGCCTTCTGCTCGAGCTTCAGAAAGGAACATGAACAAAGGTAATGTGGTAGAAAGAGATCTTATGACCCTTCAAACACCGAAGTCATATCTGACTTGAATATAGAAGACAGACAGTCGAAAATGAGAAAGTGAGATTTATTATTCTTTTTCAACTTGCTCTTGTCGCAATTGAGATCACAGCAAAGCCATATCGAATGCAAGTGATGATATATGACGATAATTCAGGCAGATAGGTCTCGAGATGAAGCCAGAATCGGGATAGAGAATATGAATGGGGTGTGGTGAAAGGATCCCCAAAGCCTGCTTCTCGAGCTTCGGAAAGGAACTCAACGAAGTTATTGTGGTGGAAGGAGATTTTATGATCATTCAAACACCGAAATCATATCTGACTTCAATATGAAAGACAGACAATCTAAAATGACAAATTTGGTTTGATTGTCCTGTTTCAACTTTGCTCTTATCGTAATTGATATCACAGCAAAGCCATATCGAATGCAAGTGATGATACATGACTTTAGCAGATAGGTCTCGAGGAAAAGCCAGAACCGAAATAGAGACGGATATAAAAGAAAAGTGTGGTGAGAACATACCTAAAGCCTTCTACTCGAGCTTCGGAAAGAAACAGAATAAAGGTAACATGGTAGAAAGAGATCTTATGATCCTTCAAACACCGAAGTCATATCTGACTTCAATATAAAGGACAAGCAATCGAAAATGACAATGTTGGATTGATTATTCTGTTTCAACTTTGCTCTTATCATAATTGAGATCACAGTAAAGCCATATCGGGTGCAAGTGATGATATAAGCAAATGGTTCAGGCAGATAGGGCTTCAGATGAAGCCAGAGCCGAAAAAGAGACAGACATAAATGAAACGTTTGGTGAAAGGGTCCCTCAAGCCTCCTACTCGAGATTCGAATGGGAACTCAACAAAGATATTGTGATAAGAAGCGATTTTTTTATCGTTTAATCACCAAAATCAAGTCTTACTCCAATATAAAAGACAGTTCATCGGAAACGACAACGGTAGATTGCTCATTCTGTTTCAACTCGGCTCTTATCGTAATTGACATCACAGCAGAGCCATATCGAATGCAAGTGATGATATGAGCCGATATTACAGGTAGATAGGTCTCGAGATGGAGCCAGAATCGAAATAGAGACGGATATAAATGGAAAGGGTGGTGAAAGGATCAAAGGAGCATTCTACTCGAGCTCCGGAAACGAACTTAACAAAATATTGTAGAAAGAGATCTCATCATCCGTCAATCGATAAAGTCATACCTGACTTCAATATACAGGGCAGAATATCGAAAACGAAAACGGTATATCGATTACTCTGTTTTCATCTTCAATCTCATCGTAATTGAGATCACAGCAACGACATATCGAATGTAAGTGATAATATTTGATAATATTTCAGACAGAGAGGTCTTAAGATGGAGCCAGATACGTAATACATACAGACATCAATGAAAAGTGTGGTCAAAGGAACCCTTAAGCCTTCTACTCGAGCTCCGAAAAGGAATTCGACAAAGGTATTGTGGTAGGAAGAGATCATATATTTCTTCAATCACCAAAGTCATATCTGACTTCAATATCAAAGGCAGACTATCGAAAACGACAACGGTAGATTGATCTTCTGTGTCATCTTCAGTCTTATCTTCATTGAGATCACAGAAAAGTCATATAGAATGCAAATGATGATATATGACGATAATTCCGGTAGATAGGTCTTAAGATGAAGCCAGAACCGAAATAGAGACGGATATAAATGGAAAGTGTGGTGAAATGTTCCCCAAAGCCTTCTACCCGAGCTTCGAGAAGGAACTCCACAAAGGTATTATGGTAGAAATAGATCTTATTATTCTTCAATCGCCAACGTCATATCTGACTTCAATATAAAAGACAGAATATCGATAACGAAAGTGTATATTGATAATTCTGTGTCATCTTTACTCTTATCGTAATTGAGATCACCGCGGAGCCTTATCGAATGCAAGTGATGATATATGACGATAGTTCTGGTAGATAGGTCTTGACATGAAGCCAGAATCGAAATAGATACAGCCAATAATGGAAAGTGTGGTGAAATGTTCCCCAAAGCCGTCTACTCGAGCTTCGAAATGGAACTCTACAAAGGTATTATGGTAGAAAGAGATCTTATTATTCTTCAATCACCAAAGTCATATCTGACTTCAATATAAAAGACGGAATATCGATAACGAACCAGTAAGTTGATTATTCTGTCTCATCTTCACTCTTATCGTAATTGAGATCACGGCAGAGCCATATCGAATGCAAGTGATGATATATGACGATAGTTCAGGCAGATAGGTTTTGATATGAAGCCAGAACTGAAGTAGTTACAGACATTAATGGAAAGTGTGGTGAAATGTTCCCCAAAGCCGTCTACTCGAGCTCCGAAAAGGAACTGTACAAAGGTATTATGGTAGAAATAGATCTTATCATTCTTCAATCACCAAAATCATATCTGACTTCAATATTAAAGACAGAATATCGATAACGAAAGGGTATATTGATTATTCTGTGTCATCTTCACTCTTATCGTAATTGAGATCACCGCGGAGCCTTATCGAATGCAAATGATGATATATGACGATAGTTCAGGTAGATAGGTCTTGAGATGAAGCTAGAATCGAAATAGATACAGACAATAATGGAAAGTGTGGTGAAATGATCCCCAAAACCGTCTACTCGAGCTTCGAAAAGGAACTCTACAAAGGTATTATGGTAGAAAGAGATCGTATTATTCTTCAATCACCAAAGTCATATCTGACTACAATATAAAAGACAGAATATCGATAAGGAAAGGGTATATTGATTATTCTGTGTCATCTATACTCTTATCGTAATTGAGATCACCGCGGAGCCTTATCGAATGCAAGTGATGATATATGACGATAGTTCAGGTAGATGGGTCTTGAGATGAAGCTAGAATCGAAATAGATACAGACAATAATGGAAAGTGTGGTAAAATGTTCCCCAAAGCCGTCTACTATCGATAACGAAAGGGTATATTGATTATTCGGTGTCATCTTCACTCTTATCGTAATTGAGATCACCGCGGAGCCTTATCGAAAGCAAGTGATGATATATGACGATAGTTCAGGTAGATAGGTCTTGAGATGAAGCTAGAATCGAAATAGATACAGACAATAATGGAAAGTGTGATGAAATGTTCCCCAAAGCCGTCTACTATCGATAACGAAAGGGTATATTGATAATTCTGTGTCATCTTCACTCTTATCGTTATTGAGATCACCGCGGAGCCTTATCGAATGCAAGTGATGATATATGACGATAGTTCAGGTAGATAGGTCTTGAGATGAAGCTATAATCGAAATAGATACAGACAATAATGGAAATTGTGGTGAAATGTTCCCCAAAGCCGTCTACTCGAGCTTCGAAAAGGAACTCTACAAAGGTATTATGGTAGAAAGAGATCTTATTATTCTTCAATCACCAAAGTCATATCTGACTTGAATATAGGAGACAGAATATCGATAACGAAACGGTAAGTTGATTATTCTGTGTCATCTCTACTCTTATCGTAGTTGAGATCACGGCAGAGCCATATCGAATGCAAGTGATGATATATGACGATAGTTCAGGCAGATAGGTTTTGATATGAAGCCAGAACTGAAGTATTTACAGACATTAATGGAAAATGTGGTGAAATGTTCCCCAAAGCCGTCTACTCGAGCTTCGAAAAGGAACTGTACAAAGGTATTATGGTAGAGAGGGATCTTATTATTCTTCAATCACCAAAGTCATATCTGACTCAAATATGGAAGACAGAATATCGATACGGAAAGGTATATTGATTATTCTGTGTCATCTTTACTCTTATCATAATTGAGACCACTGCAGAGCCTCATCGAATGCAAGTAATGATATATGATGATAGTTCAGGCAGATAGGTCTTGAGATGGAGCTAGAACCGAAATAGATACAGAAAATAATGGAGAGTGTGGTGAAAGAATCCCTAAAGCCTTCTGCTCGAGCTTCGGAAAGGAACAAAGGTAATGTGGTAGAGATAGATCTTATGATCCTTCAATCACCAAAGTCATATCTGACTTCAATATGAAAGACAATCGAGACAGACATGGTAAGATTGATTATTCTGTTTCAACTTCGACCTTATCGTTATTGAGATCACAGCAAAGCCATGTCGAATGCAAGTGATGATACATAACTATAGTTCGGGCATATAGGTCTCGAGATGAAGCCAGAACCGAAATAGTGACGGATATAAATGGAAATTGTGATTAATGCATTCCTCGAACCTTCTACTCGAGCTTTGGAAAGGAACTGAACAAAGGTATTGTGTTAGAAAGAGATCTTATGACCACTGAAACACCGAAGTCATATCTGACTCCAATATGAAAGAGAGGCAATCGAAAATGACAAAGTTGAATTGATTATTCTGTTTCAACTTTGCTCTTATCGTTATTGGGATCACAGTAAAGTCATATCGAGTGCAAGTGATGATATAAGCGAATGGTTCAGGCAGATAGGTCTTCAGATGAAGCCAGAACCGAAATAGAGACGTATATAAATGGAAAGTGTGGTGAAAGGATACCTAAAGCCTTCTACTCGAGCTTCGGAAAGGAACTGAACGAAGGTATTGTGGTAGAAAGAGATCTTATGATCCTTCAAACACCAAAGTCATATCTGCCTTCAATATAAAAGACAGACAATCGAAAATGACAATGTTGGATTGATTATTCTTTTTCAACTTTGCTCTTATCGCAATTGAGATCACAGCAAAACCATATCGAATGCAAGTGATGATATATGATGATAGTTCAGGCAGATAGGTCCCGAGATAAAGCCAGAACCGAAATAGAGACGGTTATAAAAGGAAAGTGTGGTGAAAGGATTATGGTGAAAGTTTTGTAAACACTTATTTCAGAGTACTTTTTATTTGAAAGAAAAAGACCAGATAAATTTTCAACTTCAGCAAAAACAGTAGAACTTTATTGATAGCAACAACAACTCATTTTTTTTATATTTCAAACTCAAATAACAATCACTTAATGAAATCTAATTCAACACTCTCCCTATTTCATTAAGATCCAAAATTTGGAGTTTGGAACGCAAAAACAGAATCCTCTCTTTCGGTAGAGCTTTTGTCATGATATCAGCCAGTTGAAGTTTGGACTCCACATAGTTGACAGCTACTGATCCATTTTCAACAACTTCACGAATATAATGGTATTTAACATCAACATGTTTGGTCCTTTTATGAAATTCAGGATTATTCGCAAGTTTTATAGCACTTTGGTTATCAACTTTGATGACAGTCGAATCATTTTTCAAAACATCAAGTTCTGTCAACAAATTTCGCAGCCAAACACTTTCTCTGCATCCAAAAAACAGAGCTATATATTCTGCCTCGGTTGTGGATAGTGCTACAACTTGCTGTCGTTGTGAAGACCATGTAACTGGGCATCCATTCATCATGAAAATATATCCACTTCTTGATCTTCTCGTAGTTATATCACCAGCGTAGTCTGCATCGGTGTATCCAGATAAACAGATACCTTGAAAATCTTGACATCCACCATATATCAATCCAAAACTTTTCGTACCTTGCAAATACCTAAGTATTTTCTTCACAGCGGTCCAGTGTTCGGAACCATGATTATTCAAAAATTGACTGACATAGCTAACTGCATAAGCAATGTCTGGACGTGAAATCATGGATACGTATAACAAACTGCCCACTGCTTCTCGAAAAGGCACTTTTTCATCAGTTTGGGGAACGTTTTCCAACTGCACACCAGGTTGAATGGGAATATTCGATGGAGAACAGTCCGACATATTGAATTTTCTCAATATTTTATTCACAAAGCACTCCTGGGTTATTCCAATTCGTTTATTCTTTCTGTCTCGCCATATTTCAATGCCAATGAAACATTTCGCATCACCAGAAGTAATTTCGAAATTCATTTTGAGATGTGTCAATAATTTCTGAACTGTGTCATTTGATTTTGTCAGAATCAATCCGTCATCTACAAAGAGCGCCAAATACACGATTTCACCATCAAAATTGCCCACAAAAACACAATGGTCAGCATTCGTTTGCTTCAATTGGAAATCCTCCAGAAATTTTCGGAATTTGTGGTTCCAGCAGCGTGGAGACTGTTTGAGACCGTACAAACTCTTTTTCAGTCTACATACCAAACCACCTTGTATTTCGAAACCTTTGGGCTGTTTCATGAATATTTCTTCTTTCAAGTTTCCATATAAGAAAGCCGTTTTTACATCGAACTGGGCAATTTCCAGATCATATTCGGCTGCTATAGCAAGAAGCACTCTGATGGACTCATACCGCACAACAGGAGAAAACGTTTCATGGTAGTCTATTCCATCTTTTTGGGCAAACCCTCTTGCCACCAATCGGGCTTTGTATCTCTGCAATCCCTGTGAGTTTTTCTTCATTTGGAAAACCCATTTGCAGTCAATTATGTTGGCATTAGCTGGTGCTTCTTGGAGTGTCCATGTATCATTTTTCTTCAATGAATCCATTTCATCTTGCATAGCTGACAACCAGTGATGACATTCATTTGAATTGATTGCTTGTTCATAGTTGGATGGGATATCAAAATCAGCAATCATAGCAGATAAATATTTTGGTTGTTGTATTAGACTCCTGTCACGTAAATTATATCTATTTGTTGAACTTTCTGGAACATCTGTCGAAGTTTCTTGCTCATCATTTCTCTCATCACCATCTTCAATGCTTATTATTTCATTTCCATTCATATTTTGGTGTGAAAATTCATCTTCGTTTTCGAAAAACAACTCGAAGTTGATGTGGTTTTGTTCGTTTTCCCCATGAATGGTTTCTGTTTCGTTGAAATGAACGTTGGCACTGACATAAATCTTTCTATTTGATGGATTCCACAAGCGATAATTCGGAGAATCTTTTTCATACCCCACAAAAATCATTTTTCGGCTTTTCGCATCCCATTTCTTTCTCAGTTCTTTCGGATTATACATGAAAGCTAGAGATCCAAAGATTCTGAAGTGCTTTATGTTCGGTTTTCTTCCAAACCAATTTTCGTAGGGTGTTGTGTGACATGCTTGACTGGAAACTGATCTATTGAGAACATAGATCGAGGTATTAACAGCTTCTGACCACAGCTCAAGACTCAAATTTTTCGAATACAGCATGGAACGTGCACTGTCGGTGATAGTTTTTATATCTCGCTCCGATTTTCCATTTTGTTCATGAGCATAAGGTGCTGAGGTTTCAAATAAAATTCCCTTTTCTCGGAAAAAGTTCTGCATTTTTTTATTCACAAATTCAGTTCCATTATCAAATCTGAATCTTTTAATTAAATTTCCAGTCTGTCTTTTCACAAGGGTTTCAAATTCGACGAATCTTTCAAAAACTTCAGATTTATGTCGTAGAAAATAGACAGTTCGATAACCAGAACAATCATCCTTGAACAGAAGAAAATATTTTGACCCACTGGGAGAAACTATGTTGGAGGGACCAAAAACATCTGAGTGAATGAACTCTCCTGGTTCACTTGCTTTAGAACGATTTGACTTTTTGAAACTCCTTCGGTTCTGCTTTCCTAGTTCGCAACCTTCACAGAAGAAATCAGTATCATCTTCAAGACATACCCCTTCAACTGCACCACTATTTATTGTGTCTCGGACATACTTTGAGTTGACATGCCCCATTCGTTCATGCCAAAGTTTGAGACTATTCGTTGTTATTGTGTTGCATTCAATTTCATCAACTTTCATCAGCATTTTAAACATGTTGCCTCGTCTCAAACCTATACAGGACAGTTCACCATTCTGATTGCGAAATTCACATCTGTCTCTGTGGGCAGTCATTATGAAACCTTTATCAGTTATTTTTCCGACTGATAATAGATTTCTCCTCAGCTCGGGTATGTATAAAACTTCTGTGATCACTTTGTCCTCCCAAATTCCGCCAATCTTCGCCTTCACTTTGATGTCTCCAACGGCTTTTGCTTTAACTAGTTTATTATCTGCAACACGAACAGCAATTTCATTTTCGATGGTTTTCAGATTGTGAAACCATTCATGTCTGAATGACATATGGGAACTTGCACCAGTATCAGCCAACCATATATCTCTTTCGTTTTGTTCATCATCTACCCAATCTTCGAAATCAGTTGGGGAATCGCAAATGAGAGCTTCTCCGACGTTTTTACGGGTAGGTTCAGTTTTAGAATGAGATGGTACCAATTTCTTCTTTTTACGATTAGGACATTCTCTCCACCAATGACCGACTTGCTTGCAAAATCCACATTTAGACTTCTGCTTCAATTCTTGAATATTGGCTTTTCTAGTGGAATTCTTTTGGCTTTGAGAAATTTTCATTGATTGAATTTGAAGAGCTAGGCTTTCATCCTTGATGTCAGAAGCAGACAATTTTTGTTCCTCCTTCAGAAGTCTAGCAATGAGATCAGGCAGAGTTTGCTTACTGGAGTCGACTGAATCCCATGCAGTAACTAGCATAGCAAATTTGGGTGGAAGGCTGTTGATAATTTTGGAAATCACTGCAACATCAGATATATCTTCTCCCATATCTTTCAACTGCTTGATTATGGATTCAACTTCAGCAATGAAATAGGCCACACTTTGACCTCTGGACATATTGAGTTCGTAGAATTTTTGATACACTAGATGTTTCGACACTTCAGTTTTCTGCTCATGTATCGTTATCAGTTTCCTCCACATCTCACCAGCTGTTTGGCAGTTAACAAGGAAAGAAAGTTGATCTTCGTTGATAGATGAAAGAAATATAACCATTGCCTGGTTGTTTCTCTTCTCCCATTTCTTCAGTTCATCAGTATTTGTGGCAGATGGAATGGGCTTCTCTTCGGTCAATATTTCCATCAAATCACTGGCTCTCAAAACAATGGAAACACTGAATTTCCATAACTGGAAGTTTGTACCATCAAATTTCACAATTCTTGCAGTTTCAGCTTGAGCCATTTCAGTTGATAAACGTTGTCAGTGTCAAAGTATCAATATAACGTTTTGTTCGTTGAAAATGCAGCAAATACTTTAACTTTCTTCAGATATGCAGCGCAAGGTACTCTGGGCCCATAACCTTTTGTAAACACTTATTTCAGAGTACTTTTTATTTGAAAGAAAAAGACCAGATAAATTTTCAACTTCAGCAAAAACAGTAGAACTTTATTGATAGCAACAACAACTCATTTTTTTTTATATTTCAAACTCAAATAACAATCACTTAATGAAATCTAATTCAACAGAAAGGATACCTGCAGCCTCCTACTCGAGCTCCGGAAAGGAACTGAACAAAGGTAACGTGGTAGAAAGAGATCTTATGATCCTTCAAACACCAAAGTCTTATCTGCCCTCAATATAAAAGAGAGACAATCGAAAATGACAATGTTGGATTGATTATTCTATTTCAACTCTGCTCTTATCGTAATTGAGATCACAGTAAAGCCATATCGAGTGGAAGTGATGATATAAGCAAATGGTTCAGATGAAGCCAGAGCCGAAATAGGGACAGACATAAATGGAAAGTTTGGTGAAAGGATCCCTAAAGCCTTCTACCCGTGTTTTGGAGAGGAACTGAACGGATTTATCGTGAGAAAGAGATCCTATGATCCTTCAACACCAAAGTCATATCTGACTTCATTATGAAAGACAGACAGTCGAAAATTATAAAGTTTGATTCAATGATACATGACGATAGTTCATGCGGGTAGGTCTCGAGATGAAGCCAGAACCGAAATATAAATGGAAAGTGTGGGGAATGGATCCCTGAAGCCCTCTACTCGAGCTTCGGAGAGGAACTGAACATAGGTATTGTGGTAGAAAGAGATCTTATGATCCTTCAAACACCAAAGTCATATCTGCCCTCAATATAAAAGACAGACAATCGAAAATGACAATGTTGGATTGATTATTCTATTTCAACTCTGCTCTTATCGCAATTGAGATCACAGCGAAGCCATATCGAATGCAAGCGATGAAATATGACGATAGTTCAAGCAGATAGGTCTCGAGATGAAGTCAGAACCAGAATAGAGATGGATATAAATAATACGTTTATTGCACACCATGTTTTGTTACATCTTGTCACAAGGAAAACATATATTACGGGTACTCTGGAAAGTGTGGTGAAAGGATCCCTAAAACCTTCTACTCGAGCTGCGGAGAGGAACTGAACAGAGGTATTGTGGTCTTCAATATAGAAGGCAGACAATCGAATATGACAAAGTTGGATTGATTATTCTGTTTCAACTTTGTATTTGTCGCAATTGAGATCACAGAAAAGCCATATCTAGTGCAAATGATGATAAAAGCGAAAAGTTCAGTCAGATAGGTCTTCAGATGAAGCCAGAGGCGAAATAGAGACGGACATAAATGGAAAGTGTGGTGAAAGGATCCCCAAAGCCTGCTTCTCGAGCTTCGAAAAGGAAGTGAACGAAGTCATTGTGGTGGAAAGATCCTTCAAACACCTTCAAACACCGAAGTCATATCTGACTTCAATATAAGAGACAGACAATCGAAAATGACAAAGTTACATTGATTATTCTCTTTCAACTTTGCTTTTATCGTATTTGAGATCACAGCAGAGCCATAACGAATGCAAGTGATGATAATAATAATAATAATAATGATAATAATAATAATAACAGTCTGAACAGTCTCTGGTCTGGACTGAACAGTCTCTGGTGAGTAGCGCCACCACTTTCCTGAGCTTAGGATGCAAAATCGGACCGGCAGCTAATGCGCATCCGGGAGAGAAATGCTTTTTCTCTCTGGGGCCGGCCGTGGGCCTCCTGGGCTAACCACCTTGCAGGCCCTTTACACTGGTTCCGATAACTAGAGGACAGGACCCCCACAACCGACCCCATTCGGATAGGGGTCAAGGGCAAGGTGGAGGGGCCCAAACCGATGGACAGCCCCATGACGACTCTGGCAATGGACACGGACAACGTTTTGAGTGGACCGACGAACTGAGAGACGACCTGATGCGGTGCTACGAGAGTAGTGAGTCCGCCCGAAGGGAATACATGGCGGGAATGCATGCGCTGTGGTGCGTGGCACACCGGGAGCATGCCGCCTTTCCCGCCCAAAATCTCAGGGATTATGTATCTTATCTTCGTGGCCGTGTCTATGCACTTGCCCCACCGAGGCCAGTTGAGCAGGCGGTAGGAATACCGCCAGTGCGATTGGTGGAGGAGAGGGTGCGTCTGGAAGCACCGAGAACCCACAACATCGGGACCCGGAGGATGCTTCACAGAGTGAAGCCCCTCAGGCTAGAACAACTGGCCTGAGTGGATGCAGAGGTTCGTAGTGCGCTTACAGAAGAGGCCGACATCTGGCAGATCAACTGTGCCGTGTGACGCAGTTCAGGCTCTTTCTGGGAGAGAGGGAGGTTACAGATCCTCCGACCCCTCTAGGAAGCATGAACAGCGCATACACAGGATGGAGGCTAAGATCAAGTCGGCGAGACAACACGCGTCTCGTATCCAATGTGTGATGGACTACTTAGCGACAGATAGACCATTTACGCATGCAGTGCGGCAAATCGCTGCAAAACTGCGGAGATCTCATCACACATTGAATCGAGGAGTGCTGCTCACCATCAAGCATCATTGCCTTGAGAGGATACGAATGCTGGTGACTGCAAAAAAGTCACTAGTGAGGCAGGCGAGAGCTTTCTCAGAGAACAAACAGTTCCGCGAGAAACCCTCTCGCCTATTCACAATTGCCTCCACGTGTTGTGGATAAGTCGCCGGCCGCTGATCGGGTGGAATCCTTCTGGAAAGGTATCTACGAGCATCCGCAACCACTCAACCGAGACATTCCAGCCCTGACGCAGTTTGAAGCTTTCTGTAGAAGGCTTCAACAGCCTGAGCCCGAAATACTGCGTCAACCGATAAGCACGGATGAAGTTCGGAGAGCCCTTGAGGGTTCGAAGAACTTTGCTTTTCCAGGTCCTGATGGCCTCAATAACTATTGGTAGAAAAAGTTACCAAGCACCCACCACCATTTGGCCAGAATATTCAGTTCTTGGCTGAATGGAGAGCAGCTGATTCCGGAATGGTTTGTCGAGGAGCGAACCGTGCTAATCCCGAAGAACAGAGATGTGTCGGATCCTAAGAATTACAGACGGATAGCATGCTTGAATACGTGTTACAAGATGTTTACACTCATCTTGTATATACGTACTCTCCAAGCAGTTGACCCGGTGTTCGAACGGATATATGAGCAAAAAGGGTCGAAGAGGGGTTCCGCGGGCTGTAAGGAGAACCTGTTGATCGATAGATGTATCACGCAGGACTCCGTGCAGTATAAGCGGAATCTTTCTATGGCCTGGATCGACTATCGGAAGGCATTCGATACAACATCACATGGGTTGTTGTTGTACTTACTCGAGTGCCTTGCGGTACCCGATCAAATAGTGAGATGCATGGAACAACTGATGCCGCTCTGGAGGACCCGCTTCACCATAACATCAGGTGAAAGCAGGATCCAAACAGAGCCGGTCATCATAAGAAGAGGTGTTTTTCAGGGAGATTTCCTCAGCCCTCTTCTCTTCTGCATCTCACTAATGCCATTGTCCGTTGCGCTCAGGAAAACCCGGGGATATAACTGCGGCACCCCTAGAAACCGGAGGCATGAGGGTCACCCATCTTTTTTATATGGATGACCTCAAGCTCCATGCCTCTGGAGAAAAGGACCTACAGCAATCCCTCAGGGTGGTGCAGGAGTTCACGCATGCTGTCGGTATGGAATTCGGGATTGACAAATGTGCACTGGTTCATCTCGAAAGATGACGATGCGAGGATTTCGCGGAGGATGCCCAGCTCGTAGACGGAAGCATTCTACATCATTCGAATGCCGGAGAGACATACACCTATTTGGGTGTGGAACAACGCCACACCCAAGAGGTAGACTCGGTGAAAAATGCTCTCCGTGGCAAGTATAGGCAGAAACTACGGAAGATCTGGTCCCCAGAGGGGGTCGTGGACTTTTGAGTTTGGAGTGTCTTCACAACAGAATGGTACTGGTTGGAGCCTGTAGAGTCATCAGGAGTTCGGATCCCCTACACTGCATGGTCCGAGATCATGAACATGCAGGAGTCGGAGCCTTTTTATTCAAGGCAGCAAGGCGCGCTGCTGATGAACTTGGTATAGTCTTCGACACCGAGCGGGTGAACCAACTTTCTGTCACCGAGTTGGAGCCCGCACGGAGAAAAGCTCACATCAAGGCTGCAGAGAATGCTGAAATGCTGCAGCTGCATACAGACAAGCGCATGCATGGAGTCTTCTTTAAGAACATCGAGGACCATGACTTGTCTGTTAAGCTGACATTTGCCTTCCTCATGTCAGGTGAGCTGAAGTCGGAGACTGAAGAGTTCATCATGGCGTGCCAAGACGGTGTCTTCAATACCCTGGTCTATCGGAGCCGCGTGATGGGTATAGAGGTCCCTGATACTAGATGCAGGGCCTGCCGACAGGCGCCCGAGACTTTGATGCATTTGCTGTCATCCTGTGCAATTTATGCGGTCTCGGCCTATATCCATCGCCATAACGCGGCCTTACGAGTGCTGTACTATTTTCTTCGGCACTCGTATGAAATAGACAGGACACCGGTACTGCCCTCATGCTCCAGGGGATATCGAGTCCGTTGTGGAGAATGAAAGGTGTCGAATTCTTTGGAACTTTTCATTCCCCACCCTCAGGCAAATACAGGCCAATAAGCCTGATATAGTCCTCTTCGACCAGTTACATATGCATGACCGCCTTTACATCCTCCTGACGCCGGACCATATATTTCCACCGGGCCACATAGCTAAGCCGCGCCTGGAATATCTACCGGAGAAATAACGCTGACGGTGTTCCCACCGAACCACATAGCCAAGCCGTGCCTGGAATACCTACCGGAGAAATACCGCTGACGGAGTTCCTGCCGATGGACCCACTTCGTGTACAAGTTATCTTTTCTCACCGGACTTTATCATGAACGATCATATTGCTGATGATACGTTTTAAGATTCATATAAATACTTGTTTGGATTAGATCAAGACTCAGTTGATGTTTAACTATTCTTTTGATACTGTTGTTGCTATAAGCTTTCGGAAATAAAGATCATGAGTTGAAACAGAAGTTATCAAAGTGGATTCATTTATTTCTGTGTGACTTGGTAATTCAACAATTCATCAGAGGTTATCATCATCTCACACGTGTTCGAATCTCCGAACCAAACGACTGCGAGATTCGAAACGTAACTGGCGCAGTCGGTAGGATTATTCGCATATCACGAAAGGACTTGTGGATAATCCGAAGAACAAAGCTGGCCTTCAGGAAACCAGAGTCATCGTGCCAAACCCTTGGAAAGTGATTCCTGGAGTTCTGGGAGCTGGAACGGGAGCCTTCAGGAACGAATATCTTGAAGACACCTTTAGCAGTTAAGGACCAAAGCTGGCCTTCAGGAAACCAGAGTCATCGTGCCAAACCCTTGGAAAGTGATTCCTGGAGTTCTGGGAGCTGGAACGGGAGCCTTCAGGAACGAATATCTTGAAGACACCTTTAGCAGTTAAGGACCAACAACCACAACGTAGCAGTTAAGGACCAAAAAACATCACCGTAGCAGTTAAGGACCAAAAAACCACAACGTAGCAGTTAAGGACCAAACCGAAAATCAGCCAACTATAACGTAAGGCATTTTTCTCATTCCTCTCAACGTTTCCTTTTCCCATTTCATTTCATATACCCATAATATAATTTTCTCAGTATATTTGATTTATGTTTCGTAACTTAAGAGATCTTGCAGCAAGTAATAGAATTGCCAGAAATCACATAAGAGATATTTTAAACAATTCAGATTCTGATACAGAACCTCAAAATATCGATTTAGATAACCTTTCTCAAGCTATAGAAAATCTCTCACTTGGTGAAAATTCTAACATAACTTCAAATTCAGATATGGCTGTCAATTATCAAGAACTTAGATTATTTTTGGATATAATTCCAACATTCTCAGGAGAACCTTGTGAATTGAACAATTTTTGTGCGTCATGTGATGAAATTTTGAGAAATTACATAAACGCGGATGCTACAATCAAAAAACTGATATTTAGAGCTATTATTTCAAAATTGAAAGGCAAGGCTTTGATTTTAGTATCTGGCAGAATTGAACTCACTGAATGGGAAGATGTTCAGAATCTCTTAAAATTGTCTTTCTCTGACCAAAGATCGTTTTCATGTCTATCACAAGAATTGCACAGCATGAAACCCTATTTAAAGGAAACATCGTACAATTTTACGCCTCAATCTAGACCCACATTCAAATCCGAGGAAGTACATCAGATAAATAACCCCTTAAATGAAAATGAAACTTTTGACCAGAATAATGATTTTTACAAAATCTTTTACAAAATTTTACAAAATTATCAATATATTTTCTATGATGAATATCCAGACCAAACCAGTCAAAATTTTGATAATATTTCATATGACCAAGATCTTACTGATTTTCAAGAAAGAGTAACAGAGCAAGAGGATTCAGAAAGTCCAGAAAATATAAATTTTTCGATACAAGCCTCTTCAAGACAGGCAACTTAGAAGTCAACGTAATGGATAATAGAATTTTACCCTTCATTACTATAGCATTACCTGACGGAAAACCCCTGCACCTTTTATTAGACTCAGGAAGTCATATTTCTTTAATAAATCCAGCCATAGCTAATAAATACTTTCCCGAATATATTGTCATTAAACCAAACACTCTAAAAATATCTTGCGGAGAAAAATTTACGAAATATGTTGCAATTTTACCAGTTTTTGCAGAATTTCATTCAAAACAACAGATTTCGTTTACACTATTCGATTTTCATAGATTCTTTGATGGTATAAAACCAAACCCAAGAAAAATATATGCAATTCATAATTTTCCGATTCCTAAAACACATAAACAAGTAAAAAGCTTCCTTGGCCTTATCGGGTTTTACAGAAAATTTATAAATAACCTCGCAAAAATTACAAAACCATTAACAAATTGTTTAAGAAAAGGTAAACGAGTTGAACATACACCTGAATTTATAAACGCATTCAACTTATGCAAGAATTTACTCAGTTATGAACCCATACTACAACACCCTGACTTCACGAAACCTTTTACATTGACAACAGACGCTTCACAATACGCCATAGGAGGAGTCTTATGTCAAAATAATAAGCCAATATGCTATGCAAGTCGAACTTTAAATCCACAAGAAATCAATTACTCGACTATTGAAAAAGAATTGCTATCTATCGTATGGTGTATTAAATATTTTCGACCCTATATTTTCGGAAATAAATTCAAAATTCGATCAGATCACAAACCTTTGAAATGGCTTGCAAATTTGAAAGATCCTGCTTCTAAATTACATCGTTGAAAACTTTTGTCCGAATATGACTTTGAAATAGAACACATAAAAGGCAAGGAAAATGTCGTAGCTGACGCTTTATCAAGAAATCCTCCAAATGACGACAACATATCGAATTCCGGACAAGCCGGTGATATTGATGAAACTATAAAAGAATTTATTGAAAACCCTGAAAACAACCAATTAGAATGTTATACTACCACAATACATTCAGCCCAAGAGACCCCATTACTGACATTTCCCTACTCCGACAAACCCCTGAACTATCATAAAAAACAAATGGTTATGAAAATTGTTGATTCTAATAAAGCAATATTATGTTCACAAGAAAATATTTTTGGCAATAAACGCTTTTATATAACTTTACGAAAAAATCACCTGGAAGAGGATATTGAAGAACTTTTACTTAATCTTACCTTATCAGGAACATACTTTCTGTATTTCCATGATAAGAATCACGAAAAAATATTTATCTCATTCATGCAGAATAAAATTGATACATTAACATCAAAACTAATATTGTGTACCCAACTTTTGACCGATGTCAAAGAAAAGGACAGACTGGATAAAATTCAATATCATCACATATACAAAACTGGTCATAGAGGTATCCAAACCACTGTTGACTCACTTAGAAAAAATTACTTTTGGCCTAATTTAACCCAAGACGTAACAAACTTTATTAATGATTGCAATATTTGTCAAAAAAACAAATATGACAGATCACCACCTAATCTACAATTTCAAGCAATACTTATAGGATCCAAACCTTTTGAAAAAATCCATATTGACACATTGTCTATCGCAAAGGAGAAATTTTTAACAATAATTGACACTTTTTCCAAATTTGGGCAAGGATATCAAATTCCAGGTATAAACGGAATTAACATCCTAGACGGATTGTTGTCATTTATTTCCCACTACGGAATTCCTCACATGATCACTTGTGATGGTGGATCAGAATTCAATAATAAAACTTTTCAAGAATTTTGCAAACTTCATAAAATACAACTCCATTTTACGACCCCAAGAAACCCAAATTCCAACTCATACATTGAACGATTTCATTCTACCCTGCTAGAACAAATTCGCACTCAAAAAAATCAAACACCCGAAGAATCTTTACAAAATTTATTGAAGTATGCAATATTGCATTACAATAATTCTATCCATTCTACAACAAAATTCACCCCTTTCGAAATTGTAACTGGTCACCTTGGCTCCAAAGATCCATTTGATCTGCAAGAAAAAGATTTTCAGGGCTATTCACTAAGTAAAGTGGTTATCGCAGTTGCTAACCGTCGTAGCAACTCTGATGATAACTTGCCATATGACGGTGGTAAGCTGTTGTTCCTTAACAAGATATCTAAAGCAGTTGCCTGTGAACCACTACTCAAAGAAACTGGTCATTATAGTAGCAACTTAACTTGAAGAGTGAATACCAATTTCGCGCTTAGCAACTGACCTTGAACATAACGACAATTTTTAGTCGCTATCCATAACAACTCTGCTTAGTGAATAGCCCTGATTATTAGTAAATACGTTGATGACCATCAACAAAAACTTGAACAAACTTATAAATCGGTAAAACAAAACCTAGATGAACAAAAAGCAAGTCAACTTGAAAAAATTAACAACAAGCGAGATATACCTCCCTTGTTCTCAAAAAATGATCAATTGTATCTTAAAGAACAACCGAGAGATAAATAAGCAAATAGATACACGAAAATACGAGCCATAGCTCAAACCAAAAATAAAATCAAAACTGATCAAACGAAATATTCCAAACATGGCATCAAAAAACGAAAAGTGAACAATTAACGTTCCCCTTTTTTTGCAGTATGAGACTTCTACTTTTCTCATTCCTCTTACACCTATCACTCAATACATGTTCCATTCACAAACTAACAAACCCCCTCATACCTATAGAACTGCAGCAAGCAAGAATAATTGACTCAAAACACACCTTCGTTAGTTTCCTCAACATAACTGAACTAATTCACATTCACAACACCTTTGGTGCCCAAATTAAATCAATCAATGAATCCTGCTCTCTTGGTATACTTATTCAACAAGCCAAAATAATACATTCCCTCTCAGAGAGTTTACTTAAAATAATTGTTCCACATAAAATTCATAAACGAGGACTGTTCAATTTCATTGGTACAACGAGTAAATGGTTATTCGGTACTTTAGATGATAATGATGGCAAAAAAATTAATTCTATCCTGACTCATATTCAGAATGATCACCATTTGATAGAATCTCAAATTAATGAACATACTATGATGATGCAACAATTTATGTCTTTGACAAACCGAACACTTTTTTCAATCAGAGACAACCTGCGAACACTCTCTTTAGCCTTGGAACAAAATTCAAAAGAACAAACATGGCATAATTTGATGTCCATATTGATTAATTCGCTCACTTCCTTTCACCTTCAATTAAACCAAATTGTGAATGCAATTACCTTTGCATATATGAATAAAGTCCATTCCACATTTCTCTCACTTGACAACTTGTATATGTTGATTGATACCGTTAATACTTTATATCCCTCAGATCAATTACATACCTCAATTTCAAAACCAACATAGTTATTATGCATTTTTAGGCATTCAATTAATCTTTTCAGATGAGAAAATTATATTTTTACTACATTTTCCAATCCTAAAACCAATAACATTCCATACCTATTTCATATTTCCAATTCCTATTCAAAATCAAATAATTATACCCGATAAACCTTACCTACTCCTAAATGAGAAAAATGAACTGCATCAATTCCTGGATGTACCATGTGATCTCCTGGAGAATGTCTACTTTTGTCCAGACAACCTACAACAAGGAAGCAGCTGTATCCAGAACATAATCTCCAACAATCAAGCATCAAATTGTACCTTATACCCAGTCGTCATGGAAACAGCGCTCACACATCAGGTCACTCCTGACATTGTTCTACTTACCACACCAACAACTATACCTGTAACCGAGCATTGTTCTGTGGAAACGCATCACTCTCTGCAGCCCGGAAGTTATATGATAACATTGTCTGACCAATGTTTTCTTCGAATTCAACACGAGTTGTTCCACCATGAAGAGGAAACACTCCAACCTTTTACCCTACTTCAACTTCCTTCTTTGAATCTTTCATTGATTCTCAACCATACTGCACCTATACAGCTGAACAGCTTACATTTGAATGAGCTATCTCATCTTACAGCCACTATTCATTCCCAGAAAATTTTTCGGCTACCTGCCTATCCTGTTTCGGATGATACCTTTCCCCTTTGGGCTATCATCCTTATTTGCATCACAGTATGCATTATTCTAATAGCCGGCGTAGTATGCTACTACCGCCTCTGCTATCCTTACCACCTTGCTCCACAACGAGGGATCATCTTAGAAACTGCCGCACCTAGCCAACCAAACCAGCCCTAGGTTTGTCTCTAAGGAGGGAGGAGTTACATATGCATGACCGCCTTTACATCCTCCTGACGCCGGACCATATATTTCCACCGGGCCACATAGCTAAGCCGCGCCTGGAATATCTACCGGAGAAATAACGCTGACGGTGTTCCCACCGAACCACATAGCCAAGCCGTGCCTGGAATACCTACCGGAGAAATACCGCTGACGGAGTTCCTGCCGATGGACCCACTTCGTGTACAAGTTATCTTTTCTCACCGGACTTTATCATGAACGATCATATTGCTGATGATACGTTTTAAGATTCATATAAATACTTGTTTGGATTAGATCAAGACTCAGTTGATGTTTAACTATTCTTTTGATACTGTTGTTGCTATAAGCTTTCGGAAATAAAGATCATTAGTTGAAACAGAAGTTATCAAAGTGGATTCATTTATTTCTGTGTGACTTGGTAATTCAACAATTCATCAGAGGTTATCATCATCTCACACGTGTTCGAATCTCCGAACCAAACGACTGCGAGATTCGAAACGTAACTGACCACCGAAGTAAGACGATATTCGTTATTGAGTTTTCGGCCCCTGCCGAAACGAATATCGTCCGAAAAGAGGAGGAAAAACGGACAAAGTACCAGGATTCACTTTACGAACTCCGCAGGCTCCACCCGGACTATTCTCTCAAGTTAGTGGTTCTGATCATAGGTGTTCTCGGTGGTTTTGCCTGGCCAATGCTTCTCTCGGAGCTCAAGATCATACCGGCATGCCGTAATGCGGCAGAGATCTTGGCCGGCCGCATGCAGAAGGCCGTTATTCTCGGTTCGTTGCGTCTGCTCAGGACTCACGATTCTCGGAGCCAGTGACCACTTTTCTTGCGGTGCGGGGAGTGGTCCTTGGTTAATTATACTAGCGCGTCCGCCCACTGGGTCGGAGCAGTGGGGAGTACGGACCCGACTAGGCTTGTGTAGACGACAAATAATAATAATAATAATAATTTATTGCACTAAAATACATATTGAAAGATGTACAAGTCAGTCAAAGAATGAGCAAACTATGCCAGAAGAGCACCCAATTATGCCAAACATAGCAGCTATAAATAAACAAGAATAAAATGCACCTCTTTCAGTGCCTGATAGATGATGATAGGGTATATTATAATTACATGTATGTCTTGTGCCATATGAATGTCTTGCTCCCAAAGATACAAAATAGTGCCTATTTTCATACAAAAATTTGATACATTCATAAATATATACAGCTGGCACTGACAAAAGTTCGATCTTTCTGAAATAACCCCTGCATTATTAAAATTTTAAATTGTTCATAATGCGGATTGCTCTTTTCTGGATTTCAAAAACTCTCTCAGTTTCAGCACAGCCACCCCAGAGCATAATTCCATATCTGACACGGGAGTAAAAATTTGAGTAATAAAACATCTTAGCCATATTTATGTTAGAGATTTTAGAAAGTATCCTGAGTCCATAACAGGCTTGACTGAGCTTTTTTGAGATATAATCAATGTGACTCTCATACTTCAGCGTTCCTTCAAGGAAAATTGCTAAAGATTTAGCACTCTCTGAAAACTGTATTTTCTGTTCTTTGAGTGATAAATAACCTAGAGTGGTTAGACAGTGTGTTCTAAAAAATATAACATTGGTTTTATCCGTATTGAGGACTAGTCGTGAGTTAGTGAACCAGTTCTGGATCAAGATCATGGAAACTATTTTTGTGATTGGGAATATAACATATATACTTGAATTGTTATGGTAATTTCTCAGAAATCAATTTAGTGGCTTTTTTGTTAAAATAGTGATTTAGTGAATTGGCACAGTGAACTGGATCATTGTAGCTTGGTTGCTCGTGCTGTTTTCCTTTTTTTCCAGTAAGTTCAGTAATTATTAGTCATGATGTCTTAGATTTATTCATGGAATTTGTAAGTCTTCCTTCATTATATTTATCTCCTTCAGATTTAAGAGTATCATCATGAACATTTTTGGCAGCTTTAAAATTGTCTCTGAACTGCGGATGATTCAGAGAAAGATTCTGATAGAAACGCATTTCATCCCTGCACTGAATAATTCTGGGATTACTGAAACTGAAAGTGGGAACCCTTTGGTCAATTATTTTAGGAGGAAAATGTTTATTGAAATATGTGAGATATGTATTGATGAATTTGTTGTATTTGGAACTGACAGTACCATTTAAAAATACATCTTCAAACTCTTCATTTGCTAGTTCACTGCAGAATTCATTTTCGGCGTATGCAGGAAACAGTCGGATTTTACATTTATCGTTTGTTTTTTTTGGGAACCTTCAACGTGAGGATTTGGGCGTGATGGTCAGAAATTCCAGGGTCTAAATAAGTTACATCATAGTCAAAGACAATAATGGTAATAATATTATCAATACAACTTTCAGTTGCCACATCTCTACGAGTAGGATTGGCAACAGTTAAAGTTAAATCAAAAGAATCTATCAAGTTGATGAAGTCCTTTGAAAGCTTATTATTTGAGAGTGTATTTGTATTAAAATCTCCAGCAATGAAAAATGATATTTTAGTATTGAAAAGGATATCAAGTAATTGATTGAATTTCAACAAAAAATAATCTATGTTACTGTCAGGTGGTCGATATATACATACGACTATGAACTTCCTACTGTGAATTGTCACTTCTATGGCACTGCATTCAAAAATTCTTGGTTCCGAAAGGGCGTCAAAGTCACCCTTTGGTTTGATGCTGAAACTCCCATGGCAGTATATGGCAACTCCACCATGTTCTTTTTCTGGTCGACAAAAACTAGCAGATAGTGTCAGGTTAGGTAAAGCAATGGCTTCAAGTTGGTTCGCAGACTGCCAGTGTTCTGTGACACATAAAATACAGCGACCCCCGATCTCCCCCATAAATGCGCCAATCTCGTTGACACAGTTGCCGATGCTTCTTACGTTTAAATGAATGATCCTTATGGAATCTACCGACAAGGATGAATATGTTGAAGATTTTGGTTTAAATATATTCTTCCTTGAAAATCATCACTCCTTCGTTGTTGTTCCATGACTATATGAAGCCAGAACCGAAATAGAGACGGATATGAATGGAAAATGTGGTGAAAGGATCCCTAAAGCCTTTTACTCGAGCTTCGGAAAGGAACTGAACAGAGGTATCCTGGTAGAAAGAGATCATATGATCCTTCAAATACCAAAGTCATATCTGACTTCAATATAAAAGGCAGACAGTCGAAAATTATGAAGTAAGATGGATTATTGTGTTTCATCCTCACTCCTATCGTAATTGAGATCACAGTAAAGCCATATCGAGTGCAAGTGATGATATAAGCAAATGGTTCAGGCAGATAGGTCTCGAGATGAAGCCAGAACCGAAATAGAGACGGAAATATATGGAAAGTGTGGTGAAAGGATACCCAAAGCCTTCTACTCGAGCTTCGGAGAGGAACTGAACAAAGGTATCGTGGTAGAAAGAGATCTTATGACCCTTCAAACACCGAAGTCATATCTGACTTCAATATAAACACCGAAGTCATATCTGACTTCAATATAAAAGACAAACAGTCGAAAATTATAAAGTTCGATTGATTATTCTGTTTCATCTTTACTCCTATCGCTATTGAGATCACAAAGAAGCCATATCGAATACAAGTGTATATTGTGTCTAGATGTAGAGAGCGTTTGTCTCTGGTTTATGATAAAAATTCAGTGGTTAAAAACAACACAAAAACTTCGTTCATTTTCCAATTTTTCATGAATCGCATTTTCCACTTTGGTGAGTCAAAGTTGTCTGTGTCGGACTTTGGCGAAGCGCATAGGAGTGCGTTATAAATAATCATCTAGATCACAGTCCCGTTCCAAAAAGTAGATTTGGCTACAAGAACACCGAAGATAAAACCACAGAAAACAAACGGTAAGAAATTCTACTAAGAGGATTGTGCCCGGACAATATTGACGTCGGTTTCATTCTTGAGGATTGATACCCAATTTGATTAAAAGCTGATTTCGAAACATATTATTTCGCCAGAATATCCAATAATTTCAAGTGTTGTAAAGGCAAAGAGTGTCCAAATGTTTGTTGCACTCAATGTTTTAGCATGTTCCATGCTAGCTGTGTGGACAGGGTGAAACATTTCACGATGGGAGGTGTAAAAATACTATGTTCTAAAGAGTGCGTGAAAGAAATAAACAAGAGGCAGAGCTACTCAAAAGAAGTGAAGACATAATAAATAAACTCAAGAAGGATAATGCAGAAAAAGTCACTTTGATAGAAAAATTAAACATCGACTGGGAAGATGAAGTTAATTCTTTACAAGAAGAGCTTGATAAGTTGATGAGAGATAATCATGAGAAAGACGTTTACAAGATGAAGCTGCCAGCTTGGAGGAGGATCTTATGAGTCATATCAAAAAACAAGAAAGGGAACTGATAAAACTGAACTCAGATAAAGATGATTTGGCAGTAAGAAATAAAGATCTCCAGATGAAATTGGAAGAAACATTGAATCAGATGTCTAAATTGGATGAAGAACTGGGTGAACTTAACAAAATCAACAAAAATATGCTAACATCGATAGAAACTCTTTCAGCGCAAAATCAAGAAAATTTGAACGGAATAGAGTACATGAAACATGAAAATTCGACACTGAAATCAGAAATGATTCAAATATCCAAATGTGATACTCAACTCAGACCCGGACTTAGCTCGTCCAAAATCGAGGACAAAATTCTGCTCGACACAAAAATGGAAGAAAATAAGGAAGTATATTCAACGCCGTGTGAAGCTTTGGAAAAATATCCTAAACCATCAGATGTTGGAGACGATGATAGAACACATGTAGGCAAATTGTGTTTGGGTCGGGTTTCTTTCAAATCCTTATTTTATGTGATGATTTTGGATATGGTTTGGGAGAAATGATATCTAGGTTCAATGGAGATAAGTTTACTGTTCAAACTATCATCAAACCAGGAGCGTTGTTCGAAAATATAATGTAAGATATTGTCAACTTGTCAAAAAATCTAGACCGTGATGATTATATTTTAGTTTCAGCAGGTTCAAACGATCTGAGGGTGAATAAATATCCTTCTTTCAGAAAAATCATCAGTCTTCTGGAACAATGCACAAATACAAACATAATACTATCTTCTATACCCTATGGAAAAATATATATTGTAAATAACTTATCTTTAAATTCAATATCAAATCATACGAATATACAATGTTACCGTCCTACCCTTCTGATATAACTTCATGTCACAAAAAGGGAATATGAAATACAAAAATAAATATATTCAAATCAGGTTCCTCTTTATTATTACTTTCATACACATAAACAGAAACGGGCGGTACACAATCTGTCTGAATGAGAGGCACGCTCGCGGCTAAACCCTAGTGGAGATGGGGTGGGTTTTATACAAAAATACATAAATCGATATGTTAACTCGGGGGCGCCAGGTGAATTACCAAGCCTACCTACAGTTTACTCCCTATTCTCATATACCTTAGAATAGCCAAATAATATATGATTGATATACCCACACAATTGAGTACGACACCCTAAATGAAAAGAACTTAAACTAGTCAATTTCAGTGGTTCATTAACCTTTTAATAACCCAATTCATACCCGTACTCTGTCAAGCATGGTGCACCGTGCCTGTTTATTTAATACAGGGCTTCATACGTAATACTATTTATCAAGTAAGACTACTTATCGATAGGACTTGTGTATATCCGTCAGGTGTACCAGTTCCAAGGGAAATTTTCTTCTGCAAAAACTGTATGGTCTGGAATCTTTCAGAACAAGTAAATATCTGGACAGGAACCAATATATATAGTCTGATATGGAGTATACGGTAATCACCAGCCTAATCGCAGATAGCATGAACGGTCAATGTACTTATACGATATCCCAATACAGGAACCCTTGAGAAGAAAGAGAGGAGATTGAAGCATGATTCCACCAAGAAATAGAAGAAGTATACCTTTCCTTCACGCGGTAATGACCACAGATAGTAGGGAAGCCCTACAGAGGTAACTGCATAACCTCGCTTCTGAGGATTGGTCAACTCTTATCGGTATTTCCAGCGTAGAACCTTCACAACGTCCTAAAATATCAGTTGAAGGATATTCACTGAGTTTATGGTTGAATTTCTATTGCATACCTGAAGGAGAAAGGGTTATGACATGTGGCTGTGGCGTTGAATCCCCAATTTGGGTCTGTTTCCAAAAATACCAAAAATCTGCAATTGCCTGAATTCGCCAACGAAACGGAAACTTATTGTACCAGGAATTATGATCCCTCAATGGAGGATGATTTCAAAATCTTCAAATACAAAATTCCTGTACTCGCCAAAAGCCAGAAGTTCACAAAAATCACTGAGTGTCAAATGTCTCAGAAAAATGACAGAATGCCCAAATCTCTAGGTACTGTCACCACAAGAGCCCTTCCTGCCAATGTTGCCAACACAGATATTTTCCTACTCGCTTAGTTAGTTATGAATGAGTGTCATTGCTTACTAATCTTTGGATATATCTGTCAATACCTAATTTCATACCAAGTATTCAAAAACTAGTAATATACACCAATATTCCCGTAGACGGAACTGACAGGTTCTAGCTGTCGTACAGCGACATCTACTGGAACTGAATTGCACTAACGGATTATCATATTGATTAAGTTGGTTTCGCAGAGATCAGATGGCGCCACCTATTAAATGAAACAATAACGTCAATGAAATCAAATATCGATTTACAAAATATTCCGAATATTCCATTTCAGTTCAGAACCTAATAAACGGTGCTATAAAAAATCAGTCGCAGTACTGAGTAAATGACTACTTGAGGTAATACAGTAAATATCGGACAAACTTAGTTTATCGAAATATCAATGTTACAAATCCCTCCTTACTTTAAAGAAAATCAACCGGAATTGGTTGATTTTTTTTCCTAGCACAAAAAAAAACTGATATGAACCATAAAATCCTAACATACTAACCAGGATAGAGGCTTGATAATTACGATGACAAAGCACCTCAACTTCATCAACTCCCATCAAATTTCTATGGATGGAACCCAGCCCGTCAGATCACTTCAGCTATCTGATTCCGCTCCCAATCATCTGAAGAGGGGAAGAAATTCAAAAACAACACGAAGAAGGATATGTAAAATGAAAAGAATTAAACCTGATTTGTAGTCGAGATGGTTCAGGAAAACGATTTCCACCCACATCCAGACACTAACATGAACGGGGTCCCTCAAATGCAGATGAAGCTCTATTAATGGATAACCTTTAAGGACAAAAAAAATATTATTCTGGTGGTGCTCTCTAAGGACCCAACGTATCCTAGGACCGAACTGAGATCCTGTAGGGAACATTCCATGTTCTATAAAACTCCCCAGAACAACCATCCCCAAAAAAAAAATAACAAGAATAGGGTGGGAGTTATCTTCATATAACAGCAATAGAGAGATTACAACAAAAGTACGACAGACCCCAATCATATCATTCGTCGGAATGCTAAGGAAAGTAGATAAAAAAAAAAAAGGAAAAGAGAGAAGGGAAGACGAAATCCTTTATGGAGCATACCTACAGCATATAATATCCAGAACATAGATCATATGCAAATGACCTAAAAGTAAGAAAGAAGGTACCTGAAGACACAAAAAAATTCAAAGGCAACTGCAACCAACACTAACCTAGGACCACAGATGAATAGCACATATTCCTAAAATGCACCCTAACGATAGGAACAACTGTATGCATTTTGAAATATCATTTCTCAACAGCAGAATTACTGCCATGGACCTGAAAATACCTATACAAGAAAATCAAAGAGTATTTTCAGTCACTAGATGGGGACGGTGCTAAGTCCAAGTTGCTTTATGCCCAATGCAAGGGTCAGCCATCTTCTAACCCACAAAAAAAAAATAAAGAATGCTCAAGTCAAGGAAGTCTACATAATCATCCGAAGGATGAGCTTTGAGATCCTCTACGTGCCAAACTCCACAATGTTTGCCATTATCATCCGTTAGCTCATAAACCCAAGGGGATACACGTTTCGAAATAATAAAAGGATCGATATATTTAGGTGCCAATTTGGCAGTGAAATACTTAGCAGCATCTGACAAAACATGATTCTTTCTCCAGACCAATTGGTTTACATGTTATTGAACGTCACGACGTCGGAGATTATAAGTTTGTCCACTTTGGTCATACGCTTTCCCTAACTGGAGTTCAACTTTATCATATAATTTCCTAAAAATATCTTCACGATCGTTGGTCGAAGCTGTTCGATCGAAACTTATTCAACCCGGACAAGTGTTGTCACCCTAGATCAATAATTCACTCTCAAACACTATAAAATTAGGAGAAAATCCGGTAACTTCATGTTGCGTGGACCGAATCGCTATCCCAACTTTACTTAGATGTTGATCCCAAGTTCTCTGATCTTCTGAGAGATATGATCTCAACATAGTTTTGATGACTCTGTTGACCCTTTCAACAGGATTTGCCTGAGGATGATATAAGGCGACATATTGAATTTTTACCTTGAAACTCGTTACAAATTTCACAAATTATCTTGAACGAAATTGTGAACCGTTATCCACGATTATGGAAACGACAAAAATGTACTGATTACCAGAACGAGATCTCGGTAACAGACCTACTAGATCCGCCGAAAGTAACTCGAAAAGACGGGGAAATTGATACTTGTTTCGATAACATTAGTCCAGGAGGTCGTTGCTGCTCAGGTTTGATTGAATGACAAACGGTGCAGCGTTTAATCAATGATGCGACATCAGAATGCATCTTTGGCCAGTAATACTGTTGTGCCAGTTTGTTGAAATTTTTGAAAACTCCTACATGGAGAAGAGTAGAATGTACGTCATTAATTAACGATCTCCTTTTGGGACGGGGCACAACTTCTTTCCAATGATCCGATGCAGTAGCCAATTCAGGGATACGAAGGGTGATATTTTTGAACAACTTTCCCTCTACGATCTGCCATGCTGGAAACTTCTGAGGTGACTTAGATACCTTTTCCATCATCTTATCGTACCACGGATTGCATCCTTCGTTAAGGGAAGTGCCTAAAGTATTGCTGATGGTATCAACAATGGGAACTGTCCGAGACAAGGTGTCCGGCACAATGTGATCTTTTCCCTTTCGATTCGATTCTGATGTATAATCGTACTGCTGAAGTCTAATGGCCCAACGAGCTAAACGACCAGAAGGAGATTGTAATCTATCTAACCAGAGCAAACTTTGATGATCTGTGATAATAAAAAAATGAGAACCTTCAATATATGGCCTTAACTTTTCAATGGACCACAGAACTGCTGAGCACTCGCGTTCGGTTGTGGTATAATTCCGCTCTAACCGAGTGAGAGACCTAGATAAGTAACATACAACTTTCTCACCATCGGCATGTTGTTGCGTCGAAACCGACCCGATTCCTATTTCCGAGGCATCAGCATGAATAGTGAAAGGTAGTGAAAAGTCAGGACACGATAAAACAGGTGCACTTATAAGACTTTCTTTCAATTCAACCAATGCTTTATCAGCCAATCACGTCCACTGAAAAGGTTTATTTTTACGCAGGAGGTCTGTTAATGGAGCTGTCAAGGTAGCAAAATTTGGGACGAAACGTCGGTACCATGAGGCCAAACCTAATATTCGACGAACTTCAACAATATTCGTTGGCACAGGAATGTTTATGATTGCACGAACCTTCTCCGGATCCACTCGCAAACCTGAAGCATCAACTATATAACCTAAATACAACAATTCTGGTCGACAAAAATTACACTTTTCCTTGAACACAGTTAAATTAGCTGCCTTTGAACGAGAAAAAACCTCCTTCAAAATTCCTATGTGCTTCTCACACGTTTGGGTTACAATAATAATATCATCTTGATATACAAAAACATGGGGTTTTAATTCTGGACCTAAAATTCTGTCAACTAAACGTTGAAAAGTAGCTGGACTGTTGGAAAATCCCATCGGAAGATGGCGAAAGTGAAATAAACCTCGATTAGGAACTGTAAAGGCCGTTAAGGGACGAGAGGATTCCTCAAGCGGAACTTGGAAATATGCACTCTTAATATCCATTGAACTAAAAAATTTCGCATCATGAAGTTCATCTAATGTAGAAGAAATATAAGGTAGTGGATAGGCATCACGTTCTGTAACTTTATTCAATTTCCTTAAGTCCACACAAAATCTATTAGTGTTATCCTTCTTCCTCACTAACAAAATAGGAGAAGACCATGGACTATTAGAACGTTCAACCATACCTTGATCGAGCAATTTATTCAACTCCTCATCGATGTGACTCTGCATTACCGGGTTAACGGGATAATATCTCTGTTTTATGGGAGACGATGAAGTTTTGATCTCATGATAAACTAAATTTGTGCAGCCCAATTCATCACCCATATCCTCAAATGCATCTTTCACTTGATTCAAAATAGTCGACTGCTCAGATATTAATTCTTGTTCAGATGAAATTGAAACTATAGAAACTTCAGAGTCATTTGCAAATATCCAATCCCTACGACGAAGGTCGGGAACAATCTCTAACTTTTTCCGAAAGTCGATCCTCAAAATCAAAGCATGAGGCAAATCTGGTATAATCAAAGCAGAAATTATTTTTACTCTATCCTCAAGTTTCATTGGTAACTCAACGGACCCTATACTTGAACATCTTTGCCCTTTGGCAACCCGACACGAGACAATATTTTCACAATTAAGATGGAGATTTAATTTTTTCAAAAGTTGCCACCCGGGACCTCCTATTATTGTATTTGAAGCTCCAGAGTCCAATTACCCTAATAACTCAATGCCCAATATAGAAATTGAAAGGTAGGGACGTTCATCGTTCTGCGCATGCGCCAAAATATAATCGAAAATGACTTTTCGTTTGATTGGTAAACTAGATTCAGCCGAATGATATGAGGAGACACAAGTACGGCCATCAATGGACTCCTTTATTTGTTTCCCGAACTAGATTTACACTTAGGACACGTTCTTACTGTAAAGTTTGGATTTCCACACTTGAAACAATATCTTGTTTTTGTTTTTTTGAAGTGGTTGAAGACCGATCTGAATAAATATGAGCCAAGTCTGGTTCCAAAAGGGCATTACGATTTCTGGGTGGTGGTACAAAAGCTTCGATTGATTCTTTACGAGCTTCTAATTGCCTTCCTAACTCCAATAAATGTGTAATTAAGTTATTCTGTATCAAACCTAACTGACTTTGATAAAAGGGAGATACATTTCTCAGAAAAACCTTCAAACGTGCCTCTTCATTAACTGGAAACGCCAAATGATTGAACATATTATTCATAATAGCAACATACATGCCAGTATTTCCATTGGGGCCTTGTGTCCGTTGTTTTATCTCCTGAAATAATCTCTCATTATAATTTGGTGGCAGAAACTGAGACCTCAACTCCTTTACCAACTGTGACCAAGATGCAACTGTTGAACGAATCGATCTGAACCATATGAGTGCTTTCCCCACAAAAAGATCACTAGCCGAACCAAATAGTTGATCTTCAGTAACATTTCTAGAAACACATAACTCCCTAACATTTTCCAAAAAAGCATTCAATGACACATGAGAATTCTGTGGTCGGCGCTTAAAAAGTAATAATTCGATATTACACATTTTTGGAGAATCGCGCTAGAAAATTTTGGGACACATCTATGAGGTTTTTCAGACTCCAAATTAACCATCGACACAATTGTTCTCAAATAAGTATAAATAAACATATTCTTTTGAAAGCAATACTGTACTTCAAAGAAAATAATTAGTATTTACCATAATTTCCATGACTTATTTCCTTTTTATCCAACAATGTATGTAAGAGAGAAGCGGTAAAAAGGGTATATGTGTTTCAATTTGACGTTTAGCTATAATGTACACGCGCTTAAAAAGGGACAAGTCTAGATATGATATTTTTTCATTCATTTTATTTCGGTAGTAAAAAAACAAATACAGTTATGTTAAAAAAACATATAGAAACTCTTCTGTGTACTTACTTTCGAAAAACAATTTTGCACAAAACAAAAACATATTCTGCTAAAATAGAAAATAAACGATTTTTGGGATTCAGATCCAAAATTCGAATTCTTCTTCTGGGGCAAGATATCTGTCGACATCCGGATCTGTGTCAGTCTGAATAATTTTGTCTGTTGGTAGATTTCGGTAGTAATCCTGGACCTCTCTGTCAAGTAAAGTTATGATTTCTAGTAAGTTTTCTTTTTTCGTGTGCTTATAGGTCTCTGAGTTTTATATAAGACATTGAGCTTGAAATTTTCCATGTTACTTTCATTTCTGTTTTTCTTCAAAAAAATTACTTCTTTAAATTCCTCTTCATCACTTGAACTATTTTCAAATCGAACCAATGAATCTTTCATGTACCTCAGCCAAGAAATGCTTTTGAGTTTAAAGTCGTTCTAACCTGTAAAGGTCCGGTTCTTGAGACAAGTTCGGAGAAAGAAAAACATCGGTCTCGATCCATAACTTCTAAGTACCTTGAATTTTTTCTTTTTGCTCGCTGATCTGACAAGTTGATACCAGTCTCTGAGCAGATGAATATCAATAGACGTTTTCTTTTTTGTTCTCTCTATCAGGGCATGGTCCACATCACATTCAAGATGAGTGTGCCCAGGTATTAAAAACTTATGGTCTATGATTTCTAATGTTTTGTGTAGACTAATAGCATAATGAAACATTGCACGAATGTAGGAATTTTTGTTCTGGCCCCCACATGTGTCCGAATAGAACACAATATGCTTGACTTCTTCTGGAAGACTTTTTAGGAATGCAAAAATGCAAGATGCTATTTCATTCGCACCTCTTTCCGCAGTGCATTCTGGCCACATAAAATGCGTGGACTCCCCTGAAGAGCAGTTATGTACTGTTAAATTATATTACGCTATAAGGTAGACACGATTAAATTTCCACAAAATTTATTGTCTTCGCGACATGTTTCGGTACACTGTACCTTTATCAAGCGAATGTATTTAAACACTAAATTATTCTTCGTTAAAAGTTCCTTAAATATATCAGGGCCTACTCTAATTATCTATGATTCCTAGAATGATACCACTGACAATGATGATGATTCCTAACTGATCAGTTAGGAATCAGTTGAAAGCTGACGCAAATAGAACATCTTATTTGTTGATAAGCAAGGAGTTTGTAAAACCTGCTGTAAGTCGAATGCACATGTAATGTGGGAAGGATTGCCCAAATCCTTGTTTTTATCCGCTGCTTCTGCTTTATATGCCAAATCTGCTAAAGTAAGGTGCTCATCTGACTCTTTCTTAAAATTATCACATTTTGAACATGTGTCGTTCTTGGGTTTTTTGAATTTCAAATTTAGTTCATTAAATTCACGAGCATATATTTTTATAGACACAGGCTTTTCGTTATATTTTTCGCGGTATAGATTGTACATTTTGCTAAAGTTTAGATCAGCGGCTAAATACTTTTTCTCTGTGTGGCGTCTTGAGTAAAGGCTTTCATAAGCTGGGAAAGAATTATAGTGGGATATTATTTCGTCAATTTTATTTTGTGGTGTTTTATGTATAGGAGTATGCATACCTCTTCTGTCTGCATGAGTGATTCCACTACTTGATTTGAGTTTATTAATCACAGTACATGAAATGAATTTTTCCGTTTCATCTAAGGTGTTTAAAAAATAACTTTTGCAGACAACTATCCTTTGACCGTTTATTTCGAAATTGTAAATATATGTGCAAAGTCTATTTCTGGTTGATTTTCCATTATTCACTTTATTTCTTGTTATTTTGGTTTCTTCAACGTTTATCAGACTTGCAACATAAGCGACTCTTTTTTTTTCGTGTGTTCCCAGACTCCAATATTCGTCAAAAATTTGTTGTCTTATGTTCTCATCAATCTTTTCCTTGCATTTATTTCTGCAGTCTTTTCTAAGATCTCTCATTTTTCTTCGACGTTTTCGTCTGTTTTTCGCTGTTGTATATTCTTTGCCAGAATTTCTATTTCTCTTTCGTTTCTCAACTTCTTTCCGGGAAAATCTATACAAGTTATTGTCTGTTTCTTCAGTTTTTTTCGGATGTGGTTTGTCATTCTGGTTGTCACCTTCTGAACTTCCACTGCTGTTTTCTTCGCTCGACCCAGTATAATCAGGATCTTGGTCAACTTTGTCTCTCGGTTGATATGCACCTACTATGTCTTGTTACGATGGTGTTTCTATCTGCGTTTTTGAAATATGAACCTGATTGTCGCTGTTAGGACTTGGGTCTTCAAATTCAGTGTCTGCAAAATTTATTAGTAAATATTATTCTGCCATATCTGCTTCTTTCAAATTCTCTTCGCATTCATTCTCTAAATTCATGAAGGCTGCATCTTCACAATTTTCAATAATTTCGGGTTTGCATAATTCCTCATCTAAAGAACAAAATAAATAATATATACATGTGACGTATTTCAATAAATTATGACACTAACCAAATGCCATTTGGAGGGGCTCATTGCAAAACAAAATATAATGTCCCGGAATGTTTTCTTTATTTGACGGCTCCTTTATCGCACCTCCTTCCAAATCCAGTGTTACTGAATATTCAAAGTTTTCTTCTATAGACGGCTTGATATACTCATTAATGTTTACGTCTAGTCCTCAAATCAACATCAGAAAGTTTACTCCTACATCTAAAAATGAGGTTCTTTCTGAAATATATAATACACCTTGGTGGATGCTACTCACTATTTCTGTGTGGTGTCAGCTCTAGAAAAGTTTGAATACAAGCTGTGGAAGTTGTAGGGCTTTCAAAAAGTGGTTGAGCATTTTCGTGACAAACAGGATTTAGATACTTTGGTGGAGATGGCCCAATACCAATTATATCCAAGTTGACCAAAACACTTCAGGATATTTTGATGCTATCGTAACTTGAGGTGGATATTAAGAATACAATTGAAAATTAAGTTTGAGAATTTATCTAAACTCAACCTTACCCGCAAGATCTCGATTCGTCACGTTATTATTATCAGGAACACAAGCGGCGAGTATTCTAGTAAACCTACTTCCAACCCTGTCTCCTCTTGTTTTGAGAGGCATTGTTTACAAGCTTCTATTAAGAACACCACTTGTTACGTACTCAATTCCTTGATAAAGGAGCTTTATTCAAAACAAAAGTGAGAACACAAGGCACATAACAACACACCATGTGTACGTTCCACTAAAATAAACAGAATAATATGACATATGACACGAAAACAGAAATCTATTCTATCGGCAAGTCAACTTATTTCAGATAACTTCGGATATTAAAACGCTTTAAACAAAATAAGTCAACGGATGTTTTTATTTTAACAGAAAGGTAGCTCTCGAAATGCCATAAATATACATAACACAACCTTTATTTCAAAAAGCAAACTCTTTAAAGGGAATATGTCGACTTGTAATTCAAGGACATTGAAAAAACGTTACTAACAAGGTTATATGTGTATATATATTTTTTTGAGAGATATGGTCCTGTGAAAATTGAAAAATATGTGAACATATTATGTTTTAACTGTTTCATCTTAAAAAAAAATTACTTGTTATATTTAATTATGACGTTTTGTCGTTTGCCGTTATCCCAGTATTATTATATATGTTTTTTTATACCTTATTTCTATCACTTTACGACGAATGTAGACTCAGATCCTTTCAACTGCCTAAAATATACACTCATTTAAACATATCTTGACTGAAAACCCCATTTACGTAAAAAGCGACTTATGACTTTCAAGCGCCGGCCACAGAATTGTCACCATCAAATTTATTAATATTCCATTTAGAAACAGGAACTATTTTGAACTGATTGAAAGCAGTCATAGGAGGAGAATTCTGAACAGCATTACATGGTTTATCATCATCAGAATCCTCAGAATCTGAAGAACTAGAAATCCCAGTGGATGACATGAGTAGGCTCAAATCTAAAGGTGATTGATTTTGTTGCGATAACCTTTCATATTTCCTTGCTCTCGATTTGAGTTCTGACTGTGAGTTGATGAAATCAACCATATATTTTGACTTGATAGCATTTTCAATGTCATCACATGCCAAAGATTTTTCAGCTCGATTAAAAAGATGAAATAGTTTTGTTGATAATTTCAGAAAGCTTGAACTTGATTCATCATCAGCAAAATCAGAAAGATTTGTTTGAATTTCAACCAATTTTCTTTTTATATAATCTGAATCTCTTTCGAAAGTGAAAGGATGTTTAGGATACTTGAATTTAGTTGAACCTTTTTCCAATTTCAAATATCCTCTCAAGCACTTTCTCATGTCTGCAATCGTTGTTTGATCCATGACTCCACGAATTGCAAGCTCATATGTCAGTTCCTCTTTATCCAGCCTATCGATAATCAATTTACCTTCCATGACTGAAATATTAAGGTTCAAAGTTCCTCAAAAAAAAATGTAAAATAGGTATTAAGAAAAAAAAAGTAATGTCCAACCTCAAAATAGTAAGTCAGTACTGGTGAACCGTATACCTATACAAAAAAAATCTGGAAGACTAATGAACCACTTACTTTCAACTTCCAATGAAAATAACCTAAGAAAAAGAACCTAATTGGAGGCCATATTGTAGTTGGACGCCATCTTTGTTACCGTCCTACCCTTCTGATATAACTTTATGTCACAAAAGGGAATATGAAATACAAAAATGAATATATTCAAATCAGGTACCTCTTTATTATTACTTTCATACACATAAACAGAAACGGGCGGTACACAATCTGTCTGAATGACAGGCACGCTCGCGGCTAAACCCTAGTGGGGATGGGGTGGGTTTTATACAAAAATACATAAATCGATATGTCAACTCGGGGGCGCCAGGTAAATTACCAAGCCTACCTACAGTTTACTCCCTATTCTCATTTACCTTAGAATAGCCAAATAATATATGATTGATATACTCACACAATTGAGTAAGACTACTTATCGATAGGACTTGTGTATATCCGCCAGGTGTACCAGTTCCAAGGGGAATTTTCTTCTGCAAAAACTGTATGGTCTGGAATCTTTCAGAACAAGTGAATATCTGGACAGGAACCAATATATATAGTCTGATATGGAGTATACGGTAATCACCAGCCTAATCGCAGATAGCTTGAACGGTCAATGTACTTATACGATATCCCGATACATGAACCCTTGAAAAGGAAGAGAGGAGATTGAAGCGTGATTTCACCAAGAAATAGAAGAAGTATACCTTTCCTTCACGCGGTCATGACCACAGGTAGTAGGGAAGCCCTACAGAGGTAACTGCATAACCTCGCTTCTGAGGATTGGTCAACTCTTATCGGTATTTCCAGCGTAGAACCTTCACAACGTTCTAAAATATCAGTTGAAGGATATTCATTAAGTTTATGGTTGAATAGCTATTGCATACCTGAAGGAGAAAGGGTTATGACATGTGGCTGTGGCGTTGAATCCCCAATTTGGGTCTGTTTCCAAAAATACCAAAAATCTGCAATTGCCTAAATTCGCCAACGAAACGGAAACTTATTGTACCAGGAATTATAATCCCTCAATGGAGGATGATTTCAAAATCTTCAAATACAAAATTCCTGTACTCGCCAAAAGCCAGAAGTTCACAAAAATCACTGAGTGTCAAATGTCTCAGAAAAATGACAGAATGCCCAAATCTCTAGGTACTGTCACCACAAGAGCCCTTCCTACCAATGATGCCAACATAGATATTTTCCTACTCGATTAGGCCAAGTTATGAATGAGTGTCATTGCTTACTAATCCTTGGATATATCTGTTAATACCTAATTTCATACCAAGTATTCAAAAACTAGTAATATACACCAATATTCCCGTAGACGGAACTGACAGGTTCTAGTTGTCGTACAGCGACATCTACTGGAACTGAATTGCACTAACGGATTATCATATTGATTAAGTTGGTTTCGCAGAGATCAGATGGCGCGACCTTTAAATGAAACAATAACGTCAATGAAATCAAATATCGATTTACAAAATATTCCGAATATTCCATTTCAGTTCAGAACCTAATAAACGGTGCTATAAAAAATCAGTCGCAGTACTGAGTAAATGACTACTTGAGGTAATGTAAAGTTATGGCAACATAATCAACGCTGATTGATACAGTAAATATCGGACAAACTTAGTTTATCGAAATATCAATGTTACAAATCCCCCCCTTACTTTAAAGAAAATCAACCGGAATGGGTTGATTTTTTGTCCTAGCACAAAAAAAACTGATATGAACCATAAAATCCTAACATCCTAACCAGGATGGAGGCTTAATATTTACGATGACAAAGCACCTCAACTTCATCAACCCCCATCAAATTTCTATGGATGGAACCCAGCCCGTCAGATCACTTCAGCTATCCGACTCCGCTCCCAATCATCCGAAGACCAGCCATGGTTGGACGTAGGATGGAAGAGGACCCAACAAAACCAAAATTGCACGGCCCAAGTAGCATGGAGCGTCTCGTTTTTTGGTCACGTCCAGCCTCCGAACAACTCAAAAGCGAACCCCAACAGCCCAAGCGATCCACCAAGCCAAACCCACACAGAAATTGTCCAGTATCTGGGAGCTGCCATCTCAACAATAGTTATGGCCTATTGTCAGTGCCGAAACTCCCAAAATTCAATTCGGACCTTGAAGAGGTACTGAGCGGGAGAAATTCAAAAACAACACGAAGAAGGATATGTGAAATGAAAAGAATTAAACCTGATTTGTAGTCAAGATGGTTCAGGAAAACGATTACCACCCACATCCAGAGACTAACATGATCGGGGTCCCTCAAATACAGATGAAGCTCTATTGATGGATAACCTTTTCGGACAAAAGAATGATTATTCTGTTGGTGCTCTCTAAGGACCCAACGTATCCTAGGACCTAACTGAGATCCTGTAGGAAACATTCCATATTCTATAATACTCCCCAGAACAACCATCCTCCAAAAGAAAAATTACAAAAATAGGGTGGGAGTTATCTTCATATAACAACAATAGAGAGATTACAACAAAAGTACGACAGACTCCATTCATATTATTCGTCGGAATGCTGAGGAAAATAGATTATACAACTCCTTATCAATGTGACTCTGCATTACCGGGCTAACGGGATAATATCTCTGTTTTATGGGAGACGATGAAGTTTTGATCTCATGATAAACTAAATTTGTGCAGCCCAATTCATCACCCATATCCTCAAATGCATCTTTCACAACTTGATTCAAAATAGTCGACTGCTCAGATGTTAATTCTTGTTCAGATGAAATTGGAACTATAGAAACTTCAGAGTCATTTGCAGTCGTTTGAAGACTTCGGTTAGTCTGGAAATGTGTTTATGGATCGTGGGGGAATAAATGATAATGTCATCCATGTATACAAGGCAGCGCTCGTTTTGGATGCCAAGGAGAATGTTGTCCATCACTCGTTGAAAAGTTGATGGAGCATTCTTCAGCCCGAACGGCATACGAACAAACTCGTAGTGCCCATTCTCTACAGAGAAGGCTGTTTTTTGAACGTCTTTCGGGTCTATCTCTATCTGATGGAAACCTGACGCAAGATCGAGGGTAGTGAAGTACTGACACTTCCCGAGTTGATCAAGCAAATCAGAAATATTGGGCAAGGGGTATTTATCGTCCACAGAGAGCTCGTTCAGTTTTCGATAGTCAATAACGACTCGCCATTTGGGTTTGCCAGAAGCGTCTAGCTTTTTGGGGACTACCCAAACTGAGGACGACCATGGGGATGCGGATGGTTGAATGATTCCTTGATTGAGCATTTTAGAAATTTGGTTTTTAACCTCTTCCTTATGGATTTGGGGATATCTATAGGATTTAGTGAACACTGGTCTTGCGTTATTTGTTTCGATAGTATGTTTAATTTCGTTCGTGAAGGTAAGATTGTCTCCCTCGAGGTAAAATATGTCAGAGAAGTCTAAACAAAGGGCTGTTATCATTTGTTCTTCCTCTCGGTTCAAGTGATCAAGTCTCAATTGATTACGGATTTCTTGAGTTCGATCTATTTGTTCCAAATTTTGATCATTAGCAGTGTTAAAGTTCAGGGCTAATTCAAAACTTGATATCGGTTCCAAAATAAAGTCTGTGGAGTTTACGGTCTTTGGAATAGCATTGGCGTTTATGATTGACGTCAAGAATTCACCTTTCTCGTTGATTTTCACTAAGCATTCGGTATTCTGACTTTCTCTTTTTCCTGTGCTAACAGTATAGCATCAGTGTTCTTGGGGTTGCTTTTAAGTTTGAATACTCGTTCCATCCTAGGTTCAATTGACATTTTATTCGTTTCACTATCGGTTTTAATATCGTCTTCTGTCACTTTGAATAAAGGAACTGTTTTGAAATCTGTTATCAGTTGTTTGTTTTTCAGATCTATGATACAGTTATAATGTTCAAGAAAATCGGATCCTAATAGACCGTCGAATTTAATGTCTAAATCATAAACGAATACTTTATGTGGATCATTGTCTTTAAAATTTATCAAAGTGAATTCTGTTATAAAAACTTCTTGGTCTGTGATTCCCTGGACTATTACATTTTCGGGAAATCGGTGAAGATATTTTTCACAAGTTTTTGGCTTGAATATGGAAATTCCAGCGCCAGTGTCGATGAGTATTTTGAACGTATTTGTTAGGTCTTTTATATAGCAGAGATTTTTAGAATTCATTGCATGCAGTGAGCTTACATGAAACGTTGCTCTGGGAAATTCAGATCGGGATGGTAGTCTCCTAAGTTCATTGATTGGACTTGTGTTTGAATTTCCGATATTGGGTCGTTGGTTTGGTTGGAATCTGGAGGATGATTTTGAGAAGGGAGTGAAAGAAAATCCTGATATTCATCGTTATTCACACCACTATTATATTGATCGTATTGGTCATACTGAGAGTATTGATCGCAATAATGTTGGGGGTTTCGGCTATTATCCGTATAATAGTCATCGAATCTTTGGCTACTATCTTCATAATAATTTTGTGATTCTGAATAATTAACTGAATCGAAATCTTGGTATTCTGTATCTTGGTAATTCATACAGAATGTTCTTTGTTGGTTGAAATTAGGGTTGCGTTGAATAACTGGAGGACGAAAATTGTTCTGAGACTGATTTTGATTTTTGAAAACTGGTTTCGGTTGGGTATTTTGAAATTGTTGTGGGTTTTTCTGCATATTTTGAAATGGTGGTATCGGATGGTTATTTTGGTAATTTACTGGGGGACGATTTTGTTGAAAAGTGTTGAGTCTCGCAAAGTTTGTATTAGAATTCTGGAAAAAATTCGAGTTAAAGGATCTTTGCCTTTGTCGACATTCGTGTGACGAGTGGCCAAGATGTCCACAAAATGTACATTTCGGAGGGTGAGATGAATGGGGTTTTTTGGGAATATTGTTTCTTGCTTGTTGTTGTCTGTTGTGTTTTTGATTCTCAAAATAGGACAATTGAGGTTCTCTTCTGATGCGCATATGTGCTTCGAGCATGTCTCTAGGGTTTCCTGCGCGAATTATCTGGCCTAGTCTAGGTTCTAGTCCATTTAGTAGAGTGTTCAATGTTATAGTTTCGATTAATCTTGACTGAGCCTGTTTCTGAATACAAGCATGCATCTTAGCGTTGTGTACAACTTGTAAACGATTGAAGAAAATTAAAGCGGTTTCGTTTGGTAATTGTTTCAATCGTTGAAGATCTTGAATTAGCGAGGTGAGATCTCGGGTATCACCAAAATTCAAACTCAATAGGTGCCTAATTTCATGATAAGTTTCAGGGTTTCTCGAGCTTATGAGTTGGGCAGCTCTTCCACGGATTTTATTTTTAATATGAATAGTTAATAAATTTTTCTGATCACGAGTTGCCATTTGATAAGCACAATCACAAGCATTCATAAAGGTTGTAAGAAAACTTTGATCTCCTTCGAATTCAGGGACAATTGAAAATATCCCAGACAATTTATATGGTTCAATTTCGGGTATTGGTTCGGGGTGGGCTTGATTTTCATTATCGTTATTGTCCATGTTGCTCAATTAATTGATCTCACTCGAACAGTATCGAATGTTAATAATAATTAATTTATACTTTTTTCGAATAGTCGAACTGTGCGACTATTTTCTATTATAATAGAACAGGTTATTATTGTAAATGGGGTTTGGACTTAAGTTAATAATCAATCGGTATGATTATTGGAAATATGTAAAACGAGATGATTGATTCTTTGTCACTTACAATAGTGCTTTCATGGGTGATTCGTCTTGTTCTTGAAGTTTCCACCAGGGGCTTCACCGGGTGTTCCTTCCGTGGGCTTCAAGTGATGACTCCTCAGGTTCTTTGTTTCCTTGAAGGATTGGAATCCACCGCTACCAGTTAGAAGGTTTTCTTGTTCTAGCAGCGTTCAGGAATCCTACAGCGACTGCGCCAATTGTTATATCTGGATTTCTCTCTTCGACTTTTTTAAAAATGATACAATGGTGGCTGCTACCACCGTGGAAAACACTGGATAGACTTGAACTGATTTATTTCAGATACTTGTTTAACAATGAAGAAGTGTTTAAAATATGAGTACTACTTAACTACTCCTCAACTACTGACTTTCATGGTCACGCAGGACCTATTTATAAGGTTCGGAATATAGTGTCAGCATTAGCATTGTGGGAAATGAAATGCGACCACTTGCTGATGCTGCACTATCAGCATTTTCACGAGAAGTTGTTATCGCTTGTAATTTGATATATGTGAGACATTGTCGTGAGACCGTATCTTTGCATATAACATACATAAATATGGTAGATTATTCAGTCGTTCAAACTATGATAGGTTCTATCAAAACTGACTCGAAATAGATTGGGTAAGCACACTGTCTGAATGTGACCCCTTTTTATCATTCCACAGTGCATTGTTCGACGTGTTGGATAAGTCGTTTCCACAACAAATGATAAAAGATAAATGTAAAAAGCCTTGGGTGACAAAAGGACTGAAAACCTCCTCTAGAAACCTGCGCTCACTGCATTATATCAGAAAATTCACGAACAAATATTTTTTTTGTAACTATTTCAATGATTACAAAAAAATCTATAGATCCACTATCAGTCTAGCAAAGAGAATATATTACGGAAACAGAATAAGGGAATCGAAGAGTAAAATCAAAGAGACTTGGTCAATTGTTAGTGATATAAGAGGTAAAACAAAAAATAAAAAGTTTGAACTCTCACTTAATACTAATACCATAAATGATTTCTACTGTTCTATTGCTAAACAGCTGAGCAACAAAATTCATGCTCCATACGATCCACTGGTCAATCTAGAAAACATTATTATTCATGACAGTTTTAATTTATATGACACTAATCTTCAAGAATTGTTCAAGACTCCTCATGACATCAAGAACAAAAATACGGCCGGATATGATGATATTTCTGTTAAGATTCTCCTGAATCTACCGATCATTGCTCTCGAGACATTGGTCGCCCTCATAAATACCTCATTCCCATCTTCTCTGAAGACTTCCGTTGTCATTCCAGTACATAAAGGTGGTGATTTGGATAATCCCTCCAATCTGCGTCCTATTTCCCTAACACCAACTTTAGCAATAATTATTGAGAAACTAGTCAAGGTACGTTTAGAGAAATTCTTAAAACTGCACTGTATTATCAGCAAAAACCAGTTTGGTTTTCAGGCGGAAAAAGATAAAAATTATGCTATATTCTCTTTTTCATATGAAATTTACTCTGAAATAAATGCTGGGGAAGTAGCCGCCGCAATTTTTTGTGATATTTCACAGGCATTTGATTGCGTCAACCATAAAATTTTACTAAAAAAACTCCATCAATATGGATGTAGAGGTGTGTCGAACACTTGGTTTGAATCGTACCTTTCAGGGCGGAGTCAAATGGTGAGGACAGCGGAACTCTCGGAGAACAGGGCCATTGAATCTGGTGTACCACAGGGTTCTGTGTTGGGCCCTATTCTGTTTTTGTTATATATGAATGACTTATCTATGATCGACATATCTGGTAGTTTCACTCTATTCGCGGATGATACAACGATATTGTGGAAAGGAAAAAACTCAGTGGAGCTACATAAGATAATATCATCCGACTTGGAGAACGTAAAAAGCTGGTGCGATGCCAATTTACTATCTTCAAATGCATCGAAAACAAATATAATATCATTCAAGTGTTTGCTTGATGAAATTCCAATAGACTCTGCCACATTGCAAAATAAGTTACACACAAAATTTCTTGGTGTATTCATTGACAATAGGCTGAAATTTGATGAACACCTCAAACAACTTAAGAGTAAGATTTCCTCATGGTGTTATGCAGTGAGAGTAGTTTCCAATGAGTTGGGTTTCCATATCGCAAAAACCGTTTACCATGCTCTGATTGAATCTCAGCTACGATATGGAATACCGTTTTGGGGAGCATGCAACTCATCCCTTCTCCATTTTGTGTTGATATTACAGAAGAGGGCACTTAGGTGTCTTTGTAAAGTCAAACCCAGAGTATCATGCAGGAATTTGTTCGCTACCAAAAACATTTTGACAGTCATCGCACTTTTTATCCTTGAGACGGTTTGCCTTATCTATAAACATAAATCAAAGCTCAATTTTGTCTCTACTCCATATGCTCAGTTCATATGATCCTTCAAACACTGAAGTCATATCTGACTTCAATATAGAAGACAGACAATCGAAAATGACGAAGTTGGATTGATTATTCTAATTCGACTTTGCTCTTATCGCAATTGAGGTCACAGCAAAACCATATCCAATGCAAGTGATGATCTATGATGATGATTCAGGCAGATAGGTCTCGAGAAGTCAGAACCGAAATAGAGACGGATATAAAAAGAAAGGGTGGTGAAAGCATACCTAAAAACTTCTACTCGAGCTTCGGGAAGAAACAGAACAAAGGTGAGGTGGTTGAGAGAAATCTTATGATCCTTCAAACACCGAAGTCATATCTGACTTCAATATAAAAGACAAACAATCGAAAACGACAACGGTAGATTGATTATTCTGTTTCAACTTTGCTCTTATCGTAATCGAGATCACAGCAAAGCCATATCGAGTGCAAGTGATGATATAAGCAAATGTTTCAGGCAGATAGATCTTCAGATGAAGCCAGAACCGAAATAGAGACGGATATGAATGGAAACTGTGGTGACAGTATTCCTAAAGCCTTTAACTCGAACTTCGGAAAGGAACTGAACAGAGGTATAGTGGTAGAAAGAAATCTCATGATCCTTCGAACACCAAAGTCATATCTGACTTCAGTGTAAAAGACAGACAGTCGAAAATCAGGAAGTAAGAAGGATTATTGTGTTTCATTCTCACTCCTATCGTAATTGAGATCACAGCGAAGCCATATCGAATGGAAGTGATGAGACATGACTATAGTTCAGGCAGATAGGTCTTGAGATGAAGCCAGAACCGAAGTAGAGACGGATATAAATGGAGAGTGTGGTGAAAGGATCCCTAAGGCCTCCTTCTCGAACTTTGGAAAGAAACTGAACAAAAATATTGTGACAGAAAGAGATCTTATGATCCTTCAAACACCGAAAATTGGTCTTGAGATGGAGCGAGAACCAAAATAGAGACGGATATAAATGGAAGTGTGGTGAAAGGATCCCTAAAGCCTTCTACTCGAGCTTCGGAAAGAAACTGAACAAAGGTATTGTGGTAGAAAGAGTTCATATGATCCTTCAAACACCAATGTCATATCTGCCTTCAATATAAAAGAAAGACAATCGAAAATGACGAAGTTGGATTGAGTATTCTATTTCAACTTTGCTCTTATCGCATTTGAGATCACACCAAAACCATATCGAATGCAAGTGATGATATATGATGATAATTCAGGCAGATAGGTCTCGAGAAACAGTCAGAACCAAAATGGAGACGGATATAAAAGGAAAGTGTGGTGAAAGCATACCTAAAGCCTTCTACTCGAGCTTCGGAAAGAAACAGAACAAAGGTAAGGTGGTAGAAAGAGATCTTATGATCCTTCGAACACCGAAGTCATATCTGACTTCAATATAAAAGACAGGCAATCGAAAACGATAACGGTAGATTGATTATTCTATTTCAACTTTGCTCTTATCGTAATTGAGGTCACAGTAAAGCCATATCGAGTGCAAGTGATGATATAAGCAGATGGTTCAGGCAGATAGGTCTCGAGATGAAGACAGAACCGAAATAGGGACGGATATAAAAAGAAAGTGTGGTGAAAGCATACCTGAAGCCTTCTACTCGAGCTTCGGAATAAAACAGAACAAAGGTGAGGTGGTTGAAAGGAATCTTATGATCCTCCAAACACCAAAGTCATATCTACCTTCAATATGAAAGACAGACAATCGAAAATCACAATGTTGGATTGATTATTCTATTTCAAATTTGCTCTTATCGTAATTGAGATCACAGTGAAGCCATATCGAGTGCAAGTGATGATATAAGCAGATGGTTCAGGCAGATAGGTCTCGAGATGAAGACAGAACCGAAATAGGGACGGATATAAAAAGAAAGTGTGGTGAAAGCATACCTGAAGCCTTCTACTCGAGCTTCGGAATAAAACAGAACAAAGGTGAGGTGGTTGAAAGAAATCTTATGATCCTTCAAACACCGAAGTGAAGTCATATCTGACTTCAATATAAGAGACAGACAATCGAAAATGACGAAGTTGGATTGATTAATCTATTTCAACTTTGCTCTTATCGCAATTGAGATCACAGTAAAACCATATCGAATGCAAGTGATGATATATGACGATAAATCAGGCAGATAGGTCTCTAGAAGAAGTCAGAACCGAAATAGAGACGGATATAAAAGGAGAGTGTGGTGAAAGCATACCTAAAGCCTTCTACTCGAGCTTCGGAAAGAAACAGAACGAAGGTGAGGTGGTTGAAAGAAATCTTATGATCTTTCAAACACCGAAGTCATATCTGACTTCAATATAGAAGACAGAAAATCGAAAACGACAACGGTAGATTGATTATTCTGTTTCAACTTTGCTCTTATCGTAATTCAGATCACAGCAAAGCCATATCGAGTGCAAGTGATGATATAAGCAAATGGTTCAGGCAGATAGATCTTCAGATGAAGCCAGAACCGAAATAGAGACGGATATGAATGGAAATTGTGGTGAAGGTATCCCTAAAGCCTTTTACTCGAGCTTCGGAGAGGAACTGAATAGAGGTATCGTGGTAGAAAGAGATCTCATGATCCTTCAAACACCAAAGTCATATCTGACTTCAATATAAAAGACAGACAGTCGAAAATCAGAAGGTAAGATGGATTATTGTGTTTCATTCTCACTCCTATCGTAATTGAGATCACAGCGAAGCCATATCGAATGCAAGTGATGATACATGACTATAGTTCAGGCAGATAGGTTTTGAGATGAAGCCAGAACCGAAGTAGAGATGGATATAAATGGAAAATGTGGTGAAAGGATCCCTAAAGCCCTCTTCCCGAACTTTGGAAAAACAACTGAACAAAAATATTGTGGTAGAAAGATATCTTATGATCCTTCAAACACCGAAGATTGGTCTTCAGATGAAGCGAAAACCAAAATAGAGACGGATATAAATGGAATGTGTGGTAAAGGATCCCCAGAGCCTTCTACTCGAGCTTCGGAAAGGAACTGAACAAAGGTATCGTGGTATACAGAGTTGATTTGATCCTTCAAACACCAATGTCATATCTGACTTCAATATAAAAGACAGACAATCGAAAATGACGAAGTTGGATTGATTATTCTATTTCAACTTTGCTTTTATCGCAATTGAGATCACAGTTGAACCATATCGAATGCAAGTGATGATATATGATGATAATTCAGGCAGATAGGTCTCGAAAAGAAGTCAGAACCGAAATAGAGATGGATATAAAAGGAAAGTGTGGTGAAAGCATACCTGAAGCCTTCCACTCGAGCTTCGGAAAGAAACAGAACAAAGGAAAGGTGGTAGAAAGAGATCTTATGATCCTTCAAACACCGAAGCCATATCTGACTTCAATATGAAAGACAGACAGTCGAAAATTAGAAAGTAAGATGGATTATTGTGTTTCATTCTCACTCCTATCGTAATTGAGATCACAGCGAAGCCATATCGAATGTAAGTGATGATACATGACTATAGTTCAGGCAGATAGGACTTGAGATGAAGCCAGAACCGAAGTAGAGACGGATATAAATGGAAAGTGTGGTGAAAGGATTCCTAAGGCCTTCTTCCCGAGCTTTGGAAAAGAACTGAACAATAATATTGTGGTAGAAAGATCTTTCAAACACCGAAGATTGGTTTTCAGATGAAGCGAGAACCAAAAGAGAGACGGATATAAATGGAAAGTGTGGTGAAATGATCCCTAAAGCCTTCTACTCGAGCTTCGGAAAGAAACTGAACAAAGTTATTGTGGTAAAAAGAGTTCATATGATAATTCAAACACCAATGTCATATCTGCCTTCGATATGAAAGACAGACAATCGAAAATGACGAAGTTGGATTGATTATTCTATTTCAACTTTGCTCTTATCGCATTTGAGATCACACCAAAATCATATCGAATGCAAGTGATGATATATGATGATAATTCAGGCAGATAGGTCTCGAGAAAAAGTAAGAACCGGAATAGAGACGGATACAAAAGGAAAGTGTGGTGAAAGCATACCTGAAGCCTTCTACTCGAGCTTCGGAAAGAAACAGAACAAAGAAAAGGTGGTAGAAAGAGATCTTATGATCCTTCAAACACCGAAGTCATATCTGACTTCAATATAAAAGACAGGCAATCGAAAATGACAAAGTTGAATTGATTATTCTGTTTCGACTTTGCTCTTATCGTAATTGAGATCACAGTAAAGCCATATCAAGTACAAGTGATGATATAAGCGAATGGTTCAGGCAGATAGGTCTTCAGATGAAGCCCGAACCGAAATAGAGACGGATATGAATTGAAAGTGTGGTGAAAGGATTCCTAAAGCCTTCTTCTCGAGCTTCAGAAAGGAACTGAACAAATGTATCGTGGTATAAAGAGTTTATATGATCCTTCAAACACCAGTGTCATATCTGACTTCAATATAAAAGACGAACAATCGAAAATGACGAAGTTGGATTGATTATTCTATTTAAACTTTGCTCTTATCGCATTTGAGATCACAGTGAAACCATATCGAATGCAAGTGATGATATATGATGATGATTCAGGCAGATAGGTCTCGAGAAGAAGTCAGAACTGAAAAAGAGACGGATATAAAAGGAAAGGGTGGTGAAAGCATACCTGAAGCCTTCCACCCGAACTTCGGAAAGAAACAGAACAAAGGTGAGGTGGTTGAAAGAAATATCATGATCCTTCAAACACCGAAGTCATATCTGACTTCAATATTAAAGACAGACAATCGAAAATGACAACGGTAGATTGATTATTCTCTTTCAACTTTGCTCTAATCGTAATTGAGATCACAGCAAAGCCATATCGAGTGCAAGTGATGATATAAGCGAATGGTTCAGGCAGATAGATCTCAGATGAAGCCAGAACCGAAATAGAGACGGATATGAATGGAAACTGTGGTGAGAGTATCCCTGAAGCCTTCTACTCGAGATTCGGAGAGGAACTGAACAGAGGTTTCATGGTAGAAAGAGATCTCATGATCCTTCAAACACCAAAGTCACATCTGACCCCAATATAAAAGACAGACAATCGAAAATGACGAAGTTGGATTGATTATTCTATTTCAACTTTGTTCTTATCGCAATTGATATCACAGTTGAACCATATCGAATGCAAGTGATGATATATAATGATAATTCAGGCAGATAGGTCTCGAGAAGAAGTCAGAACCGAAATAGAGACGGTTATAAAAGGAAAGTGTGGTGGAAGGATACCTAAAGCCTTCCACTCGAGCTTTGGAAAGGAACTGAACAAAGGTATCGTGGTAGAGAGAGATCTTATGACCCTTCAAACACCGAAGTCATATCTGACTTCAATATAAAAGACAGACAGTCGAAGATGACAAAGTTGGATTGATTATCCTGTTTCAACTTTGATCTTATCGTAATTGAGATCACAGCAAAGCTATATCGAATGCAAGTGATGATACATGACTCTAGATGTGGAGTCAGCGGGATTCTCTTTTGGAGCCACCTGATACCAGCAAGATGGAGGTATTTTTTCTTGAATGCGACTCACTCTATCAGACACGAAGGTTTGCCATTTTTGAGGAGCTGATTGGATCCAAGCTAAAGCTATCATTGAATCCATCCAGGCATGAATGTCAGCGATTTTCAATTTAGATGAAAAAACATTCATTACTACGTTTAATAAATCTGATAATAGTACGGCAGCAAAAAGTTTCAATCTGGGAAGCGAAATTTTCTTTAGTGGTGTGACTTTTGACTTTCCACATACAAAATAAATCTTATAACCACCTTGGGTGGGTGCACGAAGATATATCACAGCGGCGTAACCCTTTTCTGAGCTATCACAAAAGCCAAAAATATCATGCGAAACTGAAGCGGTTAGTTCTATGAAACGCGGAATGTTTGAACTACTAAGAAAAGGCAGTTCCCGTTTGTACTGTGACCACATTTTGTGGGATAGCGACCCACTCTTGGCCAAGACTCCATAAGCTTTGAATTATACTTTTGGCCCAGAAGGTTAATGGGCTCGAAAAACCATGAGGATCAAATACATGCGCTAATTCACTCAAAATCGTTCTTTTTGAGCAAGGTTTTTCCAAACAATTTACTTGATATGAAAAAGAATCCGCAGTAGGAATCCATCAAGTCCCAGAATTTTCAAGGAGGTACTATTGTTACTATTAACATTTGCGCAATTGGAAACCCCCGACTTCAGCAAAGAAACAAGTATTTTAATTTCATGCAAGTTGGAACGGAAGAATCTATCTTACTGACTTAGGGATTTATTAAATGACAAAATGTTTTTCTCGAATCGCATATTTGAATCGAAAAAAGAACAAAAAATATGCCCATAGAATTTTTTTACCGAAAAAAAACCCCTTGACCCCACTTTACTCTTGTGATTTTTCGAATAAGTTTGCAGAATGGGTAGTAAATGACATTTTTTTTTCTCAAATTGCATATTTGAATCGAAAATAGAACAACAAATATGTCCATAGATTTTTTTCCCGGAAAGAACCCCCTCAACCCCTCTTTACTCTCGTGATTTTTCGAATAAATTTGCGGAATGGGTAGTAAATGACAAAATGTCTCTCTCAAATTGCATATTCGAATCGAAGAAAGAACAAAAAAATAGGAATTTTTTTCTCGGAAAAAACCCCTTGACCCCACCTTACTCTTGTGATTTTGTGATTTTTCGAATGAATTTGCGGAATGGGTAGTAAATGACAGAATGTTTTTCTCAAAGTGCATATTTGAATCAAAGAAAGAACAACAAATATGTCCATAGAATTTTTTTTTCGGAAAAAAAAACCTCAACCCCACTTTACTCTTGTGATTATTCGAATGAATTAGCGGAATGGGTAGTAAATGACAATTTTCCTCTCAAATTGCATATTTGAATCAAAAAAAGAAGAACGAATATGCCCATAAACTTTTTTTCCCGGAAAACCCCTCATCAACCCCACAATACTCTTGTGATTTTTCGAATAAATTTGCGGAATGGGTAGCAAATGACAAAATGTTTTTCTCAAATCGCATATTTGAATCGAAGGAAGAACAAAAAATATGCCCATAAAATTTTTGTCACGAAAACCCTCCTCCTCGACCCCACTTTACTCTTGTGATTTTTGGAATAAATTTGCAGAATGGGTATTTAATGACAAAATATTTTCCTCAAATATTCGATTTGCAGGAAATATTTTGAAAAACTGTGCATGCTTGCCATATCTGCAATCAATGTGAATATCTTGGTATATTTTTTAATTAAACACGTATTTACCAAATATAGAACTTCTACCTTGCAAAGTAAATTTCAGCTCATCGAGTTATAGACAGAAAAATATACGAAGGTTCAAACGAGCATTCAAAATAAAACACCCTCACCTCATGAGTGTTCACCTACATTTTATTATCAGTTTTTCTATTTGATAGACTTGCTCGGATATTTCACATAGTAAGTTATATTTTATTCGTCACATCCCTTCATTTGATACCCGTATCGAAGTTTTGAATTTTGCGTATGAAACTAATTTTAATTTGGAATATTATACTTTTTGTGGAGCCGTTCCATTCGATACTAATCGAGATGATGTGATTTCACATTGAATGTCATTCATTTTGAATTTAGCCTAATGCTGAATTGAAATTCTACCTGAGGGATGCCCTGTAATGTTAAGAGAACACCGCCTGAATGACTTCTTTGATTTGATTTCTTATACATTTTTTCTTGATATAGACAATGGAAGTCCGAACCAATACCACTTAGCAAGGAACATTGTCAAGCACATTCAAGCAATCACCATTACATAAGTACTTCATGCTCATAATGCGTTGAATGTATTTTTGCACTTTTATGTACAACTTGCCGGTTTTGGAACGACTGGTTCCATATAGCAACCGAATTCGAGTGGCAGGCAGTGAATATAAAAACACATAATTACCCGTTTTTTTTTCAGAAAGATATTCATCTGTTCTGTTCACCTAATACCTCACCACAGAAATGAATTTAACTCTGAAAAGTATCTTGAATTTTCGTTTTTAATGATTTTTGTGAATGATACCTAGGTATATTTTTAAACTCCAGTTGTAGTCGCTCATCATATGTATAGCAAAAACTTAAGCTGAGAAACAATGGCGGATCTAGGGGGATCTTTGGGTGATTTCAACCTAATATAAAAGTGCATGCTAATATTATGATTCAGGCACGCATTTAATTTTTTATAATTCGCTGTGTTAACAACGATTGGCACTCGATCACAAAGTGTACTTTTCTATACCCTTCAATGTTCACATACTAAAAGAAATAGTTTAGATTCTATTTTGAACTTCACTAAGTCATTATTTAGTAGGTACTGTAATGTTCGAAATGTTACGTTACACAAAAATGAAACAGGCCAATCTGCATATTTTTGAGGATGAAGCACCATTCGAACAAGAACCTATCAAAACATCACCTGCTTTATTGCACTAAAATTGATGACAGATGTGGAATGTAACGAAATATGCGAAAGAAAAATAAACTACTTCGGAATACCGAGCGATCGACAAGAGTAACCGGCAAAAACTGGCCATCATTTTATATTCAATTGATATAAACCTTTCAATTTTCAAATAAATATGCGTTCCACTCACCTTCGCTGGTATAACTGAGAAGTGAGAGTTGTTTCCTTGTTCACTAACACAATATGACATCAATTAAAAAGTTATTGTTTTCTAACATAAAACAATGCTGATGGGGTAGAAAAACAGTTAATTATTCTCTCAAGTTGGTCTGGTTTCACGTGCATGTGTTTCTTTTCTAGAGGGTTGTCTAACATTCAGGTTGTTTTCTTCCTCAAGTAGGTTCTGTTTTAGGTGGATGCAATTTCTTCAAGAGATGACAAAAAATAATCGATTTTCATTTGAACCGTTTATTATTATCTCATAATCGATTAAGTATAAACGATTCTTACATGATTATTATTCGATTTTCAAGAATCCGATTATATAAATTACGCGTTCAAATCGATTTTTTTATAAATAGCGCCATCTATGCGAAGGATAGATAAACTTGAAATGAGTAACAAATGTGGCAGCTCTGTCGCCTAGCTGACGCTACAGCAGCTTAGCGTTGTACAAAAAAGATGCCACAACGTGAGGGGATTCCGAAGAACTTTTAATATGATATACTCATTATTATTATATCAATATATACATAATAACCAACCAAAATTGACGTTACAGCTGTAGCTCACCTAAAGAAATATTTTATTGTTTTTTATATAGAAAATAAATATAAAATGAAAATAAGAAAAGATTTGTTTGATATTATTCAGTTCTCGAGACCATAACGTGATCGTTTAGGATTCAAATTATCGTTTTAAGTATTTTTATTTCAATGGTAGTCAAATGAAAAATGGAACTGGACATTTATGGCAATTTTTTTGTTTGATACGTTTCAGTTCGTGGAACAATAAGTTTTATTATAATGAAACGTTTACTGGAAATTTTTATGAAACATAAAATTTGCTTTCTTCACACAGTTAACGTGAGAATAAGTTAAAAAATTCCTCCACGCGAAATGCGGCATATGTAGGATGTGACGTTGAAGTTTCGCGTGGATCTTTTGCTCTTGATTGATCCACGCTGATTTCGCGTGGGCCATTCTATGTAATTTGATTCAACTATGTAATTTGTGAAATATATTTTGTCATTTACTACCCATTCCGCAATTTTTTTCGAAAAATCACAAGAATAATGTGGGGTCAAGGGGGGTTTTTTCGGGAAAAAAATTATATGGGCATATTTGTTATTTTTTTATTCAAATATGTAATTCGAGAAAAATATTTTGTCATTGAAAATCACAGGAATAAAGTGGTTTTTTTTCGGAAAAAAAATTCTGTAGACATATTTGTTTTTCTTTTTTCCATTCAAATATGCAATTTGAGGAAAATATTCAGTCATTAACTATGCATTCCGCAAGAATTCTTTCAGTCAGTAAAATAGGCACAACCAGTTGGGACACCCTGTTATAATATCGTCAACATAAATATCTTTGAGTAGAATTTTGGCGGCGACAGGATATTTGGCATGCTCATCCATAGCTAGCTGTTGCAAGGTACGGATAGCTGAAAAACGACTAGATCAAATTCCGAATGTCAAAGTGTTCAGCCTATAATCTTGAATTGCGTCATTTTCATTAAATCGCCACATTATACGTTGATAATCTCTATGTGAATCGTGTACTAGAATCTGACGAAACATATGTTTTACGTCACAGGTCATAACATACGTATGCAGACGAAAATTTAATAAAAGAGTAGAAATGTCTGACTCTAACTTTGGTCCCGGAAGTAATGTTTCATTGAGAGAGAAAAAATGGGAAAAATTATTCCTGTTTATAAGAAAAACGGCCACAAGCAAATCGAAAATTATAGACCCATCACTATTACAAGCGCTCTTTCCAAGATATTCGAATATGGATTCTTAGATAGACTGAACAACTTTCTAAATAAATACGATATTCTCTCCACAACACAGCATGGTTTTCGGAATGGTGAGTCAACCATCACAGCAATTCACGATTTTAATGATAGTCTCATACATTTTCTTGACCAAGGTGAATCACCCATAGGAATTTTCTGTGACCTGAGTCGAGCTTTCGACTGCGTAGATCATAATACACTTATATGTCAATTAAACAGTTATGGAATCCGGGGGGTTGCTCTGAAATGGATTGAATCCTTTATCAAGGGTCGTTCACAATTCGTGGGTCTCAGATACCTCGAAAATAATTACCTTCGAGATGTAAGATCATCCAGCACAGAATCTTATATGGGAGTTCTCCAAGGTTCTGTCTTTGGTCCGATGCTCTTTAATTTGTACATCAACGAATTGAGTACTTTATTTCCAAATATAAAATTGACAATGTACGCAAATGATACATCACTGCTTATATCGCATAAAAATCAACCAGCATTGAAAGAATCATGTGAAACGACTTTGAATCAGTTGGTAGCTTGGTTTAGTAGCATTTTCCTTTTTTTTCAATGCTGAGAAAACAAATGTAATCCAATTTCGGACACCTCAACGGATGCCAGAAAAAATGAATATCGTGGCAAATAATACTTGCTTGACTTTTGATGATAGCTGTAAATTATTGGGTATTCATATAGATTCCTATTTGAATTGGAAGGATCATTGCAAGTCCCCCATCGCTAAATTATCTTCGATTCACTATAAATTGATTTTTACTCGACCACAATTGATAAATCTGTATCACGCTCAAGTGGAGAACTGACTCAGGTATGATGTGTGTCTATGGGAAAACTCGACGTCATCGCCTAATATATTCATGTCACAAAAAAAAATTATCAGGTGCATTTTTGGCCTCAAAAGAGGATTCGTGTAGGGACGCTTTCAGAGTTCTCAACCTTCTGACCATCACTGATATATATATATATATATATATATATATATATATATATATATATATATATATATATATATATATATATATATATATTTTCTAAATTTGTGTTTTTGTTTTAGAAAATAGAGATAGGTTCCAGAGCAATGAAGATTTTCATGTGTATGAAACTCGTCGTAAGAAAGAGCTACGTACACCCATTTCCAAAATTATGGCCTCTTTTAAAGCTCCCTGCAGGGTTGGTGCGAAGACTTTCAATAATATCCCGGTTTCGCTAAGGGAGTCGAGGCATGAGAGCACATTCAAAATGAAACTTAAGAAATTATTGGTGGAGAAATGTCCATACTCTCTTGATGAATACTTTTAATGTGTTTTTCCGTACTAGTCTGTATATTTCCTTTTTTGTTGTGTGTTATTGTTTCATGTGTTCAAATAGTTCAGAAAGTTTTTGTAAATATTCATATTCACTCAGACATATTTTGACGAATCTTATACAGTGAACTCTGTCTTGAAGATAATAAAGTGATTTGATTTGATTTGAGGTGTTCTGAGGCGTTTTAACAGAAGCATCGAATACAACCCAGAGCTTCGTAGTGTTACTATCAGGACGCAAAACACAATGATGCTGAAAGTAAAATGTTTTTGTGGCCTCTATTGGGTTACCTGCTGTTTCCATATGACCCAATTCTAAATATTTCTCATAATTTTACAATAATTTTCACGTAGAACGGAATCTTTAAAACTTGGTTGCGGTATTCTAAATGGTAACTACATATCTTCCCGATTTCTCTCGATAATGATTCTGAACAATAACCCTTTCACATTCTTCTTCATCTTCAGAAAATTTTTGAGCATCTGGTATGTCTTCTAATTCCCAGAATTTTTTCAAAACTAAATCGAGTGAACTCTCGGGACATATTGAAGCAAAACATGCATTAGCACAAGCGGAAGCTCTACAACGCATGCGCCCTAGTAGTATCCAACCTAGAGAAGTTTCGATAACAGTTGGTTGTTCTTCACTTCCTTCGACTTTACCGTTTCTGAGAATTTACGCGAAGACTTCGGCACCTACCAACATCTATGGGATTTGAAACATTAAAATTTGAATCGGCTAGGGGTAATTTCAGAATATTGCTCCAATGTTTGATATCAAAACTGAAACCAGGCATATTTTTTTACATACTTTAGGTGAAATAAATGCATCTAAAGTTACAGAAAATGACTCATAAATTCGTGATCGCAAAGTGCATGTTGTCCCTTTTGATACTCTAGACTCTAGATGATAAATCACCTATGCCGTTGAGGGGTATATTTACATCAGAACTGTTCGAACCTAACATCAAGAAACAGTGTTCGGTAATTATACTGGCTTGACAACCACTATCTATCAAAATGCGAATCGGGAAAGAATTTTCACTACTATCCATTATACCTACGACAGCTGTCGAGAACAGAACAGTCGAGCAAGAGGATAAAATGCCGGAAGTTTCTTGCCCACTATTTGATTCTCCTGTAATATTTGAACTTATAGTATGTGATGTAGATGCGTTATGGCGTTCTATATGTAGGATAGAATGATGTTTCTTCCCACAATATCTACGAAAAAAAAATGATCCACAAGATGAGGTAATATGACAGGAAGAAAGGCAGTTAGTACAAAGTCGCTTTTGCTTAACAAACTCGTATTTTCCCTTTTGCGATTTGTGCATAAAAGTTGGACATCTATATAATGCATGGTCAGAATTACAATATGTACTGGGAATTATTACTTCCTTCATTTGAGGATTGAGAAGTACTTGAAAGAAATGTCGAATGAGCGTTACTGCGAGAATTTCCAGAATCTATATGATTAGGAGTGTGGGATCTTTCGTTTGTGTTCCCTGACGAGGATATGGAAGCTGCAGACTTCAAAGCTGCGCAATGTTTGTTCAAAAAAATTGATAAGTCTTTGAAGCCAGGAATATCTTCATTCACATTGTCTACTTTACAATGCAATTCATACCTGGTTACTGTGGAATTGTATAATTTTTTAATGAGCATCTGAAATGGGATGAAATCCCATGCGTCAAACTGTGAATTTTTTAGGGCTTGAATATTCTCATTGTGAACATCCAGAAATTGTCTCAGTGCTTGCGGAGAATCATTGGGTAACTTAGGATAGTCGTGAATCTCATCCCAATAAGCTGTGGCCAACGATCTTTTGTTTTGATACCTTTTAATCATTGTGTCGAAAGCAATCAAGTAATTGGCATCAGTGTTTGGCAATGTTTCAATCAGAGTTAATGGTTCTAATAGTGTAAGCAGATAATTGAATTTTTCTGCGTAAGATGAACTGGAATTACAATGAAAGGTATTCTTGAACAACTCATAAAATCTTGGCCAAGCCGTTTGGGATCCATCAAAGACCGGAATTTTTATTTTGGCAGTTTGACATTGTGAGGATTTGATTCATTGTGGGTTCCACTCAAATCTGTGCGAGTATTATTGCAATCTGCGGTATTATTGAACAATTTATGATATTTCACACGAATTTCAAAAACAATATCATCAAATTCCTTTCTTATTTGCAGTTTCCCGTGATTCTGTGGCTTGACAAAGTTTTGAATTTTCATCAATATATTTCAAAAAATTATCAGCTGTGGAGTGAATGACCTCTGCGATAAAAGGTATTCGAGAGCGGACGAAATCAAACGACAAAAAATGCGACAAAAATGGCGGCCGACTGAAAAGGTATGTGACTAAATTGAGGAATAGGATAAATAATTTAATTTCATTGCGGTGCGAATTGAATTATGAACGAATTTACAAGTAGCACTCCGGCGTAGAATGGCCAAAATGTTCGATATAGAGCGTGGACTGTGAGTATTCAACTTGAAAATTGAGCGGCTTACCAACAATGTTGCGTTGCGTCTCCTGGGCCGGCCGGCACTTGAGTGTTTCTTGTTCACCACGGGAATACTTATTTCACTTCTTGCGAGGATAGTTGAACAAATCCAACTGCGAGCTAGCAACTTGTTTTTGCGAAAGTTGAATCCAAAAACTAGGATATATTATTATATATTTTTATTTATATTGAGGAATGATATGATATGGTTCATACAGGGTGTTTGGTAGCTGGGTGCAAACCTTCAAGGGGGTGATACACTAGCCCATGTAGAACATATCCATACAAACATTTTTATTTTCTGGCGCGTTTTTTATTTTCAAGGGAACTTTTTCAGTACAAAAGCCCAAAATTGGTCAATTAAATGCTAATAACTTCTAATCTTAACAGAAATGTCCGTTTTTTTTCCATTTATTTCAGTAGTCTTATGTGTCCCCAATCGTACTAAAGTAGTTTGAAGCACCATTGTATCCAAACAAGTTATGTACAGAGCATTTAAACTTCACGAAAAAAAAAAAATCAGACTTTTGATGCCAATTAAAAAAATAAATAAAATACATACAGGTGTTCAGACACTTTTAAAAACATGCGTAGTTATTGCTCTTTCGTTTGAGGTATCATTTATTTAGCTAAGTCCTAAACTTTTTTTAATTAGGGTGCCTGAACCAGTTAAGGGTTGAAAATACAGATATTTGAAGAAAAAAAAGTAATTTAAATGAATTTTAGCTTGAAAACCGTCAAACTGAAATCCTAAAGCAATATGCGATATTATTTTCAGACTAACATGGAGTAATGAGAAACTCAGCTCAACTTAAAAGAAGAGAAAACTGAACAAGGGCCGGCGGCGGTGGCATTTTACAACAAAGAATTTGACCTGGAGTTAGTCATCAATTGGAATGCATTCTTTTGTTATGATTCAGACCATATGCTGGGGCCATAAAGTTGCTTTTGAGTTTATCAATTTTTAGGTATCTGAGTTGAGTAATCATCTTGGACCCCTCTCCGGCTAGATTTGGTTGGCAAAACAAGTTCTCTAGTCACTGCTTTACCCGTTCGAGTGGCGAGTAGACGTTGGTTTTGTGTTCCCCATTCACCGTGTTCAGTTGTAGCCTTTCGCTCCTGCACGTGTTGTTTATTTTGGACTATCGAACTTTTTGTTGTGTGTGCTGCCATGGCTGAGTTTACCAGTCATGAACAAGCCGATATCGTTTTTATGTATGGCAAAGCTGATGGTAACGCATCTCTGGCACGACGTTTGTACCAAGAACGTTACCCGAACCGCAGGTAAATTAATTTCTAATTCTAGCGGTAGGTAAATTTTGCCATTTCCACGTTGCATTTTATTGCAGGGTGCCTAACGTCCGTGTGTTTTCCAACACATATCGTAGGCTGTCTGAATCTGGTATTCATCATGCTGAACCTGCCGTAAATCCAGGAAGACATAATGTCAATGTTGAGGAGCAAATTCTCGCAGCCTTCGAAGCGGATCCCACCACCAGCATCAGAGTTGTAGCGAGAGATTTAAACCTTTCGATGTGGAAAGTGTGGAGTACGATGCACAACGAAAAGAAATATCCGTTTCACGGCACGGGTGTGCAAGGCTTGGAGGAAACGGATCCGGCGAGACGGATACGGTTCTGCCGTTTTTTGCTAAACGCAGATATTGACGACACGTGGTTCTTAAAGTCCATCCTCTGGACTGACGAATCGAAGTTCTCCAGGTAAGGAATTACTAATTTCCACAACCTTCATGAATGGGCTGATAAGGACAGCAATGCACATTGGAAAAAACAGGTAAATAAATTATTTTTATTATTATTATTTTATTACCCATGTTCAACAAGTGTTTAATTACCTAAATTAACTAATTTCATTGCATTTCTGTTTCAAATTTCTTTCCAAAGACAATTTTCAATAAATGTGTGGGCTGGGGTCATCAGACGCACATTGGTTGGCCCACACATTTTGCCTGACAATTGGACAAAATTACCTCGAATTCATGATAAACGACTTGCCAATGTTACTCTATGATGCCGAAGTGCCAATATTGGACATGAACAGGCCGATCACATTTCAGCAAGATGGATGCCCAGCACATTGGGCTGTAAGCGTCCGCGAACACCTGAACCGCTGTTTTCCTGGCAATTGGATCGGGAGAGACGAACCCATCCCCTGGCCTGCCAGATCGTTCGGCCTGACTCCGTTGGATTTTTTTTGTGTGGGGTCGGGCGAAAGAACTCGAATACAAAACAAAAATCATCACGAGAGAAGAATTACTTCAGCGAATAGAGGCAGTTTGAAATTATGGAACAGGAAATGCAAATGAAAGTAACCACAACTGAAGTACGAAATCGTTTTAGAAAGTGTATACACGATGGTGGAGGACATTTTGAACACCAACAATAAATTTTTACAGTACGAAATTTTTTTCTTCAGTTCCAAAAAAATCCATATTTACGACCTTTAACTGGTTCAGGTACCCTAATTGAAATAGTTTAGGACTTAGCTAGATAAATGATACCTCAAACGAAAGAGCAATAACTACGCATGTTTTCAAAAGTGTCTGAACACTTTATTTTTTTAATTGGCATCAAAGGTCAGATTTTTTATTTTCTTTCTTTTTTTGTAAAGTTTAAATGCTCTGTACATAACTTTTTTGAATACAATGGTGCTTCAAACTACTCTAGTACGATTGGGGACATATAAGACTACTAAAATAAATGAAAAAAAAACGGACATTTCTGTTGAGATTAGAAGTTATCAGCATTTAATTGACCAATTTTGGGTTTTTGTACTAAAAATCGTAAAAGTTAAAAATCAAAAACGCGCTAGAAAATAAAAATGTTTGTATGAATATGTTCTACACGGGCTAGTGTATCACCCCCTTAAAGGTTTGCACCCAGCTACCAAACACCCTGTATATGTTGTAAAATTTCAAATATAGAATGTTGTCGAGACTCTCATATTTTTACCTTTCTCTGTATTCACCTTTCCTTTTCTAGCTCAGTCAGTTGTTCGAGACACCAGATTGTCTTGAATCTCAGGAGGTTTGCAGCTTCTGGGCGTCTTGCTGTCATTTTATTTTGTCAAAATATGATATGGTCAACAAATGAAAATGAATTGAAAACAGTTTTTGTTCCAAACTGGTTTTTGTTTGTTTTATTCAATCGATTTCGTTCTAAATAGGATACATGAAAACTACAACATGAGATGGAACTCTTCCAGAAACTTACTTTTATCATTTGTTCCTATTCAAAACTGATTCTCAATTCACTAGTTTCGATATACCATACAGTTCTTTTTCATTCGGAATTTCTATTTCTTTGATAGTCTGTGAACTTGGTTTAGCTGTATTGTTGAATTCCGGCCTATGATTCACGTCACGACCTTGCTAACTTCACTGTATGAGGTTAGGGAAGGTTGAAAGTAGCCTTTGAGGATAGTTTTTCGAAATTTGATATTGCCGAATTGTTCATGGATGGTTTTAATTTCCACACATACCTGGATTCGATGATGTAGTTTGGTTGTATCTGGGTTTTCTCAGCTCAGCTCTGGTGTTCTACAATTTTCCAAGGTACGTTCCAGTATTTACCTTTGACTCCTATTCCTCTGGTACTTGGATTGATTTGCTATCTGTATAGTGCCTTTTTGTTTACAATTATGCAGTTTTTACTATGATTATCAGTTTTGAAAACTTTTTCAGTAAATTTTTGTGGTACTCCCTTCTTGGCTTCGCTTTACAACAACCCTCAGCAACGTGAAAACTTTCATTTTCCATTCTCTCACCTATGGCCACTCATGAAAACTGAATTGAAAAGAGTAACGAGGCAGTACCTAGCTTATTCAGAAAAATACTTTTATTGCAATACAAATCAGTATAGTACAATGATCAGGTAGGTAGTTATAAAATCGTTAGAACCCCTCAAATCTTTTCAAAAACATCCACAGGTCCTGGAAATACAGTTTTCAGCCTTCTACCATCTTCCTCTATGGTGGGATCTGTCAGTTTTCCAATGATTTCCCCTTTACCAATGATGAAAATATAATAATAATAATAATAATAATCTTTATTTTCCAGTTGAAAAGTATACACAATATACAATAACTGAAAATGACGTCGGAATACAAAAAGAAAATAAGAAAAAAACAAAAAACATTGTTTTAAACACTATAAAAACTAGCTACAATGAAATAAAAATAATAAATTTGCTCGTGTTGGTTTCAAGAAATACATACTCGATATATTCACTAAAAGAGCTTTGTCTGATACGAAGTTTCAACAGAAACTATTGAAATATAATGATGTCAGCTCAAAAACTCCTCAATGGAATAACAATTTTTTTCAATCAGTAATTTTTTCAGTCTGGATTTAAATACGTTTAGATTCGATGCTTTTTTGATAGAGACACCTAGGTGATTAAAAATTTTACAGCCCATATATAAATGACTCTTTTGATATAGGGTAGTCCGATGAGCAGTTGGTAAAAGAAGATTTTTGGATCTAGTGGCATACTGATGATCATTTGCATTGGAGAAGAACCTATCTTCATTTTTGAAAACATAGATACACAGTTCATATAGGTATAAACCTATCACAGTTAAAATTTTCAGTTTTTTGAATGTAGAGCGACATGATTGACCCCATTCCAATCCAGCAATAATCCTAATGGCAAATTTTTCCAGTACGAAAACTCTCGATAGTGATGAGGATGTACCCCAGCCAAGAATACCATATTGCAAATGGCAGTTGATATTGGCATAATACAGAGTCAGTAGAACATTTTCATGGCAATGGTGTGATAGAAACTTGAGTGCATAACAATTTTTTCTCAATTTATTACAAAGCATATCAATATGTGGATCCCAAGACAGTTTATGATCTATCATAAGCCCAAGCATTTTTATTGTTTCACAGAAGTTTAACTCTTCACCAACTTCAGAGATCTGAACATTTTCCGCCGTACCTCTCATTGAGAATTTTATGAAAGAGGTTTTTGCCCTATTTACCGTTAAGAGATTATTCTCAGACCACTCAATTACTTTCTTGTAAACCTTATCTGATGTGTCCATTAATTCCTTCATATATTCAGCCTTTATGAGTAAATTAGTGTCATCAGCATACGATATTACATGGACATTTAGGTGATTATGAAGGAAATTTAACAAGTCATTAGCATATATCAAAAATAACAAAGGACCCAGGATTGATCCCTGGGGAACGCCTTGCTCAATTTTTAGGGAATGGATTTGGGTATTTTCGATGATTACACTCTGAAATCTGTTACTCAAATATGATTTGATTAGATTTAGTGGCACACCTCTTATACCATATTGTTCGAGCTTGAAAAGGAGAAGTTCATGATTTACACAATCGAAGGCACGCGTAAAGTCAATAAATAATCCACCGATCTGGATTTTACCATCTAAAGCACTGATTACATTTTCTTGGAATTCATACAAAGCAGTGTCAGTGCTTTTGTTTTTTGTGAATCCATGTTGGTAAGGAGATAGCAACCTGTTTTTAGTCAAAAATAATAAAAGCTGATTTTTTAAGTTCATTTCATATAACTTACTGAAACTGGACTACAAGCTTATTCCCCTATAGTTCTCGACAGACTGAGGGTCATTTTTTTATAAATTGGGTTGATGGGAGCTAACTTTAGTCTTTCGGGAAAAATTCCCTGTTCAACTGATAAATTCATTAGGTATGCTAAAGGAGCGCTCAGTTCTCGGGTACATTTTTTAAGTAAGTTATTTGATATTCCATCATAAGCGTGAGAAAATGAATTTTTCAAATCCCGAATCAATCCCATTACATCGGTTTCTGATATTGGAGCCAAAAATAGAGATCTTGTACATACGGTGAGGCCTAATTTTGTGAACTCAAAATTAACTTCTACACTTTCGGGTATAGATGTGAAATGTTTGTTGAATTCTTTTCCGTTCTCATTTGAAACAATTTTTTTTTCCTGATTACTTTTGTTTTTGATTTGATTAACCATCTGCCATGTAGTTTTAGTTTTATTTGTTGAGTTCGCTACTTTTTGATCGAAGTAGTTTTTTCTACTTTCTTGGAGCTGTTCTCTGTATGTCTTAGTCAATTGCTGGCTAACTTCTTTATAAGCAGCATCTACTTTGGCTATTTCTGAATATAGTGTTACCAGCTCTTTCAATTCCACGATTTTATCCGGTACTTTCATTTTATTATTGTTTTTGTTGGTTTTGAAACGTCTCATGGGAAAAGATAGTTCGACGTAGTACATAATGGTTCTGTGAAAAATCTCGTATGCTGCATTTGGGCATTTTTCCAGTGATAGCTCATGCCAATCTTCGTCCACCAGAAGTGCTTTGGAATTAGAAATATTTTTATCTGAAAAATCCCTGCGATAGGAAAAAGTGCATTCATTTTCATTATTATTATGTGTATTACCTCTGAGTATAGGTACCTTCAAGAACTGTGCATAATGATCTGATAGACCAAGATTTATTACGGATGTATTATAATCACTCTCACTGCAGGCGAGAAAATTATCTATACATGTACTAGACCCTACCGTCACCCTCGTGGGCTCTGATATTGTTTTTTTGATATTGAAACACTCTAAAACATCTGACAACCTTTTCAAATTCAGACTATTTGAATTAAAGTCGACATTGAAGTCCCCACCAATTATAATATTTCTATCGTCAATACACAATTTCATTAAAAGGCCATTGAGCAACTCCAGAAATAAATCAAAATTTTTAACTGGTGGCCTATATAGACATATTAAAACAATCTTTGTTTTTTTTAAAAATATACCACAACATTCAAAAATATGTTCAACACAAAACATAGTCAAGTCTAAAACTTCATGAGTAAAAACACATTCGTCCCGTTTATATAAAGCTACGCCACCGTGGGCTAACTTTTTCCTACAGAACTCAGTACATAAGGTGAATTTATCCAATTTCAGAACATCCAGTTGATCAGTGTTCTGCCAATGTTCAGAAATGAGAAGATTATCACATTTATAGTCATTGTCAAATATTGTATCAAGTTGCAGAATTTTATTAGCTAGACATCGGATGTTTTGATGACAGATATAGATTCCATATCGTTTTCTATAATACGAAACGCTGTACTTTTTCCATTCAGGCTCTTAAAGCATTGTATTTCATATTCTTCAGGTGCGGTTACTTTTGATATGGTGGCTTAATACTTATAAATTGATGCCCTTTTCTTCGTACAGAGTGTGAACTTGGCGATTACATAATCTCTTGGCTTCAGATCTTCTGGAGCAAATAATTCAGTTTCTTCATTATCACCAGGGTCGGGGTAGTCTACATCATCTCCGCTGCTACTGATTTCTTCTTCTGCAGAGCAACTTGACTCATAGTCCTTCGTTTTTTCTTTCATTCTCTGGCGTATCTGCTTTCTTACTCTCTCCTTTCCTTGTTTCTGTCTGTTTAGTTCCCAAACCTTCTTCTTCTTTTGCTACTTCTCATCTGCTTTTTGTTTTTTCATTCTTTCATTTTCCTCGTTGTATTCAATCCATGTATCAGATGTTATGACGCTCGGCAAATATTCTTTATTTCTCTTCTTTCTCGAATCTGATTCCTTGCGTTCAGGATATGGAAGAACATATTGATGACCAAGCAGATTTTGAGCTTGATTTCACGGTAGGCAAAATATTACGCCTAACATGTTCGACATTTTCTAGTTGAGAAGTACTCGGGAAACTAGCCATTTCTGTACAATTGTGATCAGGAAATGATGAATTAGCGGTGTGTTGTTCCGGATTAGGAACCGGGGCAGAAGATGTACTTGGTAATGCGACTTCATGCACACCTGAACCTTGTTCGGGTGAAGATGGCAATATGGGATCTGAAGAACTTATAGATTCATTTTTGTCGTCATCAAGTTCAGGTTCTTCCGCTGCATTGTCATTTGATGGTGACTTTTCAACGTTTTCAGCATCTTTCGATATATTTAACCAAATATTGTATAAACAATGTGCTTATACTTTTCCTTCCCAATCATGATTTCTTCTCTTTGTTTGCTTAAACTCGTCTAGTAGTTCGAAGTCAATCTTTGTTTCCAGATATTTTCAGTATTTGACATGCTTTCTTCAAAATAATTTTGGAATAATCAATTCAGCATCTGCTGAAAAGGGATAGAGACCAGTGGCTCTGAATCCTGCTGCAATATTCGATGCCATCTTTGGATCTTTCATTAAAGTGGACAGTGCCATGAGTATGCACGACTTGGTTATTTCATTATCATTGTTTTCAATTCTGTATTTACGGAGAAAAATTTTCCATTTTGTCTTCAGTGGTCCAAACACAGCAACATCCAATGGTTGTAGAATATGGGTAGCATTAGGAACTAGTGCTACTAACACTATCTGATTTTCTCTGCAGAATTAACTCAAATGGTACGTCAGGTGAGATTCATGCCCATCTAAAAAGACTATAACTGGCAACTCTATTTTGGATTCCTTGAGAAAAGATAAAAACACATTGGAAAAATATTCAAAAAAAACATTCGCATGTCATCCAGCCCTTTTCGCTCTTTCCAAGACCCCAAGCTTCGGGGGCTGCTCTAGCCACAGCAGCTGGAATCCTATCATATTTGAAAATCGTAAGTGATGGGGCAAAACTTCCAGTTGCATTCACAGTGAATAGAGTGGTTACGTTCTCTTTGTCAGAAGCGCTTCGTTCATCGTAAATATGTTTTCCTTAAGGTCCTAGAACACGATCACTTTTTTGAGCTAAACAAAAACATGTTCCATCCATATTGAAAACTCTTTGTGGTTCTTTCAAGACACTTCTTACGCCACCCTCCTCCAAACTGGCATAAACCTCATCAAACCATTTACGTATTTTCTCTTCAGTAACTGCACCTCTACCACCATGAATGTATTCTGCTTTCTTCTGGAAAATTTGTTTGTGACGATTCAAAAAACTATAATACCACTTTCTGCCTTGACGATCATTAACAAAAGGTGTTTTGATATTTGCCTCTCTTACAAGTTTAGCAACTGAGGACAACAGTCCATCTTCATCAATTGGAAATCCCATCTTAGCACATGTAAGTACCCATGTCACTAGTTCTTCTTTAATCTCCCTCCCCAAGTGAGACTCGAATCCACAATGCTTTCATTCTTCAGGTGATTTTCCAGATATTTTGTTACGTAGTGTTGTTCTTGGTACATGGAAAGCACGGCTTGCTGTAGCAACTGCCATTCCATCAGATATAGCATTCAACGCTAAATTAAGTTTGGATGGGGAATACTGAAACTTGCCTTTGGTGATTTTAATTATTTTCCCTCTATTATTCTTATTGATTTCTTTGGACATCTTGGCTGAAACGAAATGAATTGCCTTTAGACAGCAGAATGCAACTATTGCAACTATTATTCCCAAGTATTATATCTGGCCGAAAGTATATTTATCTCATCTACTTTTGGCCACCTTTGCGGCCATAGGTGGAAACTTCTATTTTTTAGTTTCCACTAGTGGCCATCCCTACTAATATTTGAACTATTTTCAGAGTAGGTTGAAAAACAAAATGAAGTATGCAAAAATATGTCCTTGCCTTAGTATTCAAAAAAATTAATGCTAATTTTAGGTCGATGATTACAGATTAATTTCTTAGCATGAGCGTCTAGAATACCGGACATGTGCAACACAATAACACTTTGAATGACGAAACCGGACTAAAACGCCGCATCAATTTGTGGTAATACTTTCCGTTCCTTCAAGACACAGGGACCTTCTGCCACCAAAAATATCATTGGTTGTCAAACACCAGCCCTAATTGTTCACCAATAAGATCAAAGTGGCTATAAGTGGGGTAATGGCCATAAGTGGAGCCTCTGCCCTATATACAATTTTTATTCATTCACATATATTTTCCAATGTTCAGGTTTCAAATTCCTCATATTATTTTCATTTCAACAGTTTTTTCCTTCCTTGTTCTTTTTACCTGTCAAAGTAATTTCTCAGTTTAGATGCACAAATGATATACAGTGATTTATTATTTTACTTTCTTTCACTTCCTGAAATTACACTTTTTGTAGTTTTTTGACTATTTCTGCATTTTTTATTGCTTATTGACTTTTATTTTGTTATTTTATAGGTTCCCCAAGAAAATTGCTGTACTACTAGCTTGGATAGATGTGAATTTTGATGATTTTGACTTTGGTCTGCGAAGCATGATATCTACTGCTCAGATCATTACGAACTTGGCTTGCCACCTTAGCCACTATCCTTCTGAGTGTTACTGGTTATCTGATCTCATACAAGATGTTTATAAAAGATGGGCAAATACAGGTAAAGTATCTTTTTCGTTTTCAATTCTATTGTTTAGTAATTTTGAATTTGCAACATTTCTTCACTTTGTTTTCACATAAAATCATATCATAACAATTTCCCAAAATTAACATTCAAACTTTTGATACTACTGTAGCAAAATTTGACTGTCAATTTTCTTATATTGTTTCATCTACTTTTCTCTCTGTCACAATGTTCTTTCTTTCATGGACATGTGCGTTTTGAAGATTGGCCTTTCAAGAAAATTCTGAAATTATGGTTGTTTATTCTGCTTTGCATGTTCATTTTAGGTTCTGAATTTGTATATGCTCTCTATATTGAATATGCCTCTGAATTTCTTGTCAATAGGATTACCTAATTTATATCTATTTACAGGTTGTTCATTTTTTAATTCATATGGACCCTCGAATGGTAACATTTATTTAGCACATATGTTTTGGTTTTTATCTGGTATTCTTGAATTTTTCATTATGACTGAATCTCCTTTTTTGTATTTAGTATATTTTCTTCTATTTTCATTTTCCCTTTTTATGTATTTCATGGCATCTTTTCTTATTCTAACATTCAACTTTTTCATAGTTTCCATTAAATCTTTGTCTATATTTATCCATTTTCTATCTTTTTTTTACAACGACAATAGGATTCATATAATTCGTGGTACTTCTTTCTATCATTCCTTGATCTAGCATTTTATCTATTTCTTTTCTGACCTCTATTCTAAATTTATATGGAATTGGATAATTTTTACTTTCAAATATTATTTTATTTTAATTTAAATCAGCTTTATATTCCATATTATTCATTTCATACATATAATCTTCATCTACCTTTTCATTTTTATAATTCCTATTCATTATATTATTTTCATATTCACCATTCTCATTCATACTATTTATACATGAAATATTCTTTTGTACTGTCTTTTCTATTTCATCCAATTCTTTAAAATCTACCCAATGTCCATTTACTTCAATTCCTTTGTTTTCATAATCGATTTTAGCATTCAACTTTTCCATTTGCTCTGTACCTAGAATTATATCAAACGCCATACTTCGCATTATCGAAAGTTGTACCTCCACTTTTTGATTTCCAATACCTAACTTCAAATTTACAAATTTTTTTTGTTTCAGCCTGCTTTTTGCCATTGATACCTATCAAATTTGTCGTTGGCATCTTAATTATTTCATTTTCTATCCCTGTAATATTCAATAAACTATTTTCGTTTATTAATGATGCCTCAGATCCTATATCTACCAATATTTTTACCCCCTTTTTCTCTCAATTCTGACTTTTAAAATTGATAAACCTATTATTTGATCATTTTTTTAATTATTTTCTAGTGTTATAAATTCTATAGGATGTTCATAACATGTCTCTAAATTTTTGTATGGTCTATTTATTGAAAATTTTGCTCCCCATCATGATTAGTACTAGCTGTATCCTGAATTCCCTGCGTTTGTCCTGTTCTATCTAAACTTTGAGTTCTTCTCTGAAAATGTACCTGTCTATTTCTTCCATAATCATTATTATTTCCTTGCCTTTCTGAATCTGAATTTCTCCTTTGATGTGTGTATTGTTGCCTATTTTCATTAGAATTCCTATTGTCTGTCCTATTTACTTGATAATTCCCATTTTGATGATCATAATTATTCCTATTGCTTTGATATTCTTGCCTATTATTTTGATATCTATTATTTTCATTTGGACCCCTATAATTATTTCTATCATAATTGTTTTTATTATAATTTCTATTATTAATTCTATTTGTTCGATAGTTATTTTCATTATTATTATTATTTCTTCTCTCTTTGTACTTTTCATTTTGCCTAAAATTTCTATATTCATTTTGTCTATTAAAATTCTGTTGATTACTATATTGATTTCGATTATTCCTGTTCTTATATGCCATTGTTCTTTCTAGTCTCGATAAATAATCATTGAGTCTTTCCATTGTTTTTATTTCATGCATTGATATGATTTCAAATATTTCTTGTTTGAAATGTCTGCTCATGTAACACACTATTTCCTCTCCTTTCATTTCTGGTTTTGAATATTGTGCAGTTGCATATAATTGAATAGCATAATTATTGTAATTCGTACTTCTCATCTCAACAAATTTTCCAAATTGGAGTCTACCTCTTTGGAATAATTGAGCATTTTCTTTCCAGAATTGTTTCAAAAACAAATGTTCAAACTCTTCAGAACTATTTATATTTTTCTCTTGGCTGTTGAACCATACTGAAGTTTGATTACACAAATACTCCCTGATAATATCTTTCAACTCCTCTATTTTTTGTATATTCCTAGTTTTGTTCTTTAACGATTTTATAAAACTAATAGAATGTATTTTGTGTATATTTTCATCAAATTTGTTTGTAGATTGAATGTTTTGTAAATTTGTTATTATCCCCGTTTCTATATTTGCATTTCTATTTTCTTCTAAATTTTCAACCTTGTTATTTATTTCTTGCAATTTTCTTTGATATTCTAAATTATTTTTTATTGTATTACTTTCCTTTATTTTATTCATTTCTGTTTCAACTATTTTAGATTTATTATTTGTTACTTTCTTGTATTTTTCCATTTTTTTATTGGTTTTATCTATCACATTATATATGGTTTTATTCGCAATTTGCATCATTACTCTTATTTCCTCACATTCTTTCTTGCATTCCTCTGCTTTATCATTCATTTGGCCCATTCTCTCGTCTATCTTTCTATAGAATTCTAAATTCTGCTTTTCTATTCTATTTTCAAATTCCTTGCAATTCCTTCTAATTTCCTATCTATTCTTTCTTCCATCTTGATAATATTTTCTTTCGTTCCATTTATATTCTCTTTCATTCCATCTTCAATTTTATTAATATTTTCCTCCATTCCATCTTCCATTTCAGTCATACTATTAGCTATAAATTTCATCAACTTTTGTATATGATCCAAATTCATACTTTCATGTTCTACTCTTTGATTTATCGTTTATTTACCTTTCTCAGGACTCCCATTTTCTTCATTCTCTCCTGCTCCTCTTCTTGCAACAATCTTTTCATCTCTCGAATCCATTTTTACTTTTTCTTTCTTTCGACTTTTTTAAATTCACTCACTCTCTCACAGATCAGACTTGTTTTCTTAAAACCCCTTTTTCAAGTTCGCCCCACGTCGGGCGCCAATTATTATATATTTTTATTTATATTGAGGAATGATATGATATGATTGATATATGTTGTGAAATTTCGAATAAAGAATGTAATTGAGACTCTCATATTTTCACCTTTCTCTGTATTTACTTTTCCTTTTCTAGCTCAGTCAGACACAAGATTGTCTTGAATCACAAGAGGGTCACAGCTTCTGGGCGTCTTGCTGTCAATTTATATTGTCAAAATATGATATGATGAACAAATTAAAATAAATCAAAAACAGTTTGTGTTCCAAACTGGTTTTTGTTTGTTTAATAAATTTCGTACTGAATAGAAAACATGAAAACTAGAAAATGAGATGGAACTTCTCCAGAAACTTGGAAATTGAAATAAAACCTTACTTTGTTTTGCTTCTAAGAGATAGCTTTCTTATTTCTATCTTACTTTTATTATTGGTTTTTAATCAAAAATAATTTTTAATTTACTAGTTTTGACATACTATACAGTTCTTTTTTGAAATTTGATACTGCCGAATTGTTCATGGATGGTTTTAATTTCCACAAATACCTTGATTCGATGATGTAGTTTGGTTGTGTCTGGTGATTCTCAGCTCAGCTCTGGTGTTCTACAATTTCCAAAGGTACGTTCCAGTAGTTACCTTTGACTTCTTCTCCTCTGGTATTTGGATTGATTTGCTATCTGTACAGTGCCTTTTCGTTCACTATTATGCAGTTTTTACTATTATTATCAATTTTGAAAACTTTACTTTTTCAATAAATTTTTGTGGTACTCTCTTCTTGGCTTCGCGTTACAACAACCCTTAGCAACGTGAAAACTTTTTAATATGAAAAACAACTTCTCTTCTTCTATTTTCCAGTCACTATTATGCAGTTTTTACTATTATTATCAATTTCGAAAACTTTTTTAGTACATTTTTGTGGTACTCTCTTCTAGGCTTCGCTTTACAACAACCCTCAGCAACGTGAAAACTTCAATTTTTTTTTATTATGAAAAACAACGCATCTCTTTCTATTTTTCAGTCTTCGAATGCTGATTTCTCAATTCTACACTTCCTTATTATTAACTTTGTACACATACTTATACTATATACAATTTTTATTCATATATATTTTCCAATGTTCATGTTTCAAATTCCTCATATTTTTCTTATTTCCAGAGTTTTTTTCTTCCTTGTTCTTTTTACCTGTCAAAGTCATTCCTCAGTTTGGATGCACAAATGATATACAGTGCCATTTTTTATTTTACTTTCTTTCACTTCCTGAAATTACACTTTTTTGTAGTATTTTGACTATTTCTGCATTTATTATGGCTTATTGGCTTTTATTTTGTTATATCATAGGTTCCTCAAGAAAATTGCTGTTCTACTAGCTTGGATAGATGTGAATTTTGATGATATTGACCTTTGTTCTTCGTAGCATGATATCCACTGCTTAGATCATTACAAACTTTGCTTGCCACCTTAGCCACTATCCTTCTGAGTGTTACTGGTTATCTGATCTCATACGAGATGTTAATGAAAGATGGGCAAATACAGGTAGAGTGTCTTTTTCTTTTTCAATTCTATTGTTTTGTGATTTTGAGTTTCAACGTTTCTTCACTCAATTGTTTTCACATCATATCATATCATAACAATATGATCACTCTCTAGCGCTTCTGATGAGTCTATGCTCATTTTTCCCGTAGCGGGCAGTAGTAGTCGGTGCCACTTGAATATTTTTCTGCCTCTCAGAATCGCGGGAAAATTCAAATGAAATATAAAAATTATAACTAAATCAAACAATAACGTAAGAAATGAATTCATCCGTACTTTAGGACCGCACTGTATATAGTATTTGGATGACAGAGCTTTTCTCTATATTTCGTTTCAATTGTTTTTCTCGACGATTCAACATGTTCATCATCCTCTTCTTAAAATTTTGTGACTATTATTTTTCCTATATTCCATATAAATGATTTCGTTATAATTGAAATATTTCTCCACCACAGAAAATCCATGAAAATGTTCATTCAATATAATTTTCTTGTGGCATGTTTTCCAACCTTTCTGTTTCCATTAGAAAGGACGTGTGAAAATCAATAGAATCTATAGTAGGTTTCGAAACGCTAAAAATTTTTTTTACCTTGTTTTTTCGTCTGGTTCGGGTCGTTTAATATTGTGATACTGTCGACTACAAGAAAATTTTGCGCCAGCAAAACGCCAGGAAAAAATTCCAAAAAACGACGGGTTTCAAACCCAAACAAAATTAGTGATATTGTTATATTTTATTATACATCTTCAGTATTGTCAATTCCAAAACAATTCTAACAGGAATGAATTCATCTGATCTATCTCGGATACAATGCTAGGGGTCAACAATATGAAAATCATTTTGTTTGGAAAAAGTATGTAGTAACCCATAATTCTTATTGGAAATATTGTTTGAGAAATTATATGAAGAAATGAGTTCGAAATGATAATAACAACAGATATGATCAATACATTTATAACAACGTATATGAGTTCTTTAGCAATATTTCATCGTCGTTGAATAAATCTGATTACACGAACTCATTCAAGTGCATTTTTATAGGAATAATTCAAAATTGTGTTATTTTGGTTTGCATAACACGGTGGTCGATAAACATTTCTAATGAGACATGATGAAATATTATCTGTGATTCTTACTTCGTGAGATTATTTTAATTACTTGTATCAGTCTCAAGGAAACCAGTATATTTCGAATTGTTCATTTTGTACCCGGCTGTACATATTTCAATAACAATTACCAATTTCGTCAATGAATTTAATTTCATTCTAATATATCTGTATCTGTCGGTCTGAGGAATGAAACATTCGAATTCAAATTATAATCGACAGTGATTTCGGTTCGTCAGTGAAGAATATGGCTAGTAATTTCATGATGGGTCGGTGCAAAAAAGTTTTAGTGTTGTTTGTTGGAGGAACTATTGGAATGCAACGAAATGATCAAGGAGGTTAGTGAAGTAATTCAGTTGCCTTTATCTTGAGTGATAAATGAATACATCTGAAATTTTGTTAATACACGAAATCCACAGAAGAATTCCATGTTATTGAAAATTTATAAAGGGATTTGAACAATTGCGTATAGTAGAAAAGAGATTACTACGCGTATTCAAATTTTTCGAAATAAACACCATTTCTTCTTGGAACTCAGTCGAAAATAATTTCCCAGATTGTCAGTTTGGGGCAATTTTTTTATTTTTCAAGCGAACAATGTTGCATACAGTTCGCTTATTTTAACTTTACCCATGCGTCATTAAATTTGAGCATATGAAATACGTCAAGAAATACGAGTCAAACCAATGACTCAATGAAGAACGACGTGGCTAGTATCCCGATAACAATTACAACGTGAAGAAGAAGACCTACGAAATGAACTATTCAAATATATGGAACTGTTGGAGCTCCAGACAATGACAGTTGTTTGTTCAATTCAACTGAACCCACAGTATATATTCCAATCTAAGGATCCAAAGACAACAGGTTTGATAGAATAATGGAACATGAGACAAATATATGTGCATGAACTTTCATTTGCCCACTGATTATAGTAGAAACTCTTGGCTTTCCTAATCGAATTGAATTTCAGCCACACCCACAATATATATATATATATATATATATATATATATATATATATCAGGAAGTTTTTGTGTCCAAACAACGTCTTCTTTTTCCTGGAGTTGATGGCTTGGGTTCAGTTTCGTGTCTTTTGTTGATGTTGTGTACCGTTTTTCGAGATATTCGGAGTGTATTTGCAACTCTCTGTAATACAGTGACGTAAGGTAATGACATTTCATTTGGGATTTCAATGGTTACCTCTTGAACCGATGAAAGTGGTAAAAAAAGGTCCTCCATGAAATCTCTCCTTTTCAGAATACTCACACAAATTCAATAAAAATTGTTGTGCTCGTGAATGAATAATACTCCCAGGCATAATCTGAAAAACCGTATAAATATATTGTGAACGTTTTTGGCCTTCATTACAGGTTCAAGTAATGGGTTTTTTTCAATAGGACTTCTACTTACAGTCCCAATTTCTATGTTAATATCCCGGTAATGCGGAATTATAGTCACAATTGTCAAAATTTGAATCATATTTTTGGATTGAACACATTGCATTGTAGGTACTTACTTTGAAGGAAATGGTACCAAGAGACGTTTCGCTTTGAAAAAAATTGTTTCTGTAATGTATTCGACTGTGAAATAAAGTTGATGTGGAAACAAACTAACCTCTAATGACAGTAAACAATGATTTCATTCATGTACTGCGCTAGTCAAATCATGCCTGACACGTTGTGCAGGAATGTAAAATACACTGGCGGTTTTATAGCTACCTCCTTTCGCTGTTTCGCGTATCAATTGATCATCACAATACCATACGTATTTGCTTAGAAGTCACATGCCAACGAATGTTGGTCTGCCCAAAGCGGTTGATAGAAAGAGATAACACATAGATGAAAATTGATGACGCATGGGTAAAGTTGAAATGAACGAACTGTATACGCAACGCTAAGGAATCAAGAGGTCAAATGTGTAATACGAATACACAAATTTTTATTTTCAGTGAAATGAAGAATATCAACAATTCACCGAATGATCAATGAAGATCCTCATCGTTTTTTTGACAGGCATGTAGATAAAGAAATCATCTATACGCATATATCGAACATTGCCGTTCAATAGGGGGGATTGCGGGCTGGTATTTCCGGCCCTACCAACACTCTTTCAAGCGGATTGCAGTTATTTACCTTGCATTTTGAGATTCGAATTTTCAAGGAAATTTTGTTCGCGGTTTTCTTCAATACTATCGGGTGCTGCAATTCTTGCCATTTCGAATACTTCTTGTCGAAAAAACCCTTTCTGGAACAAGAAGCAAGAATAAAGATTTAAAATGAAAATCATCCGATGTACATCAGGAAAGCTATCCGTCTTGTTGATTTTTCGCTTATGGGCTCGCTCACTTAGTTGGAGCATCGTAGAAGGGTTGGAATCTCGCCTATAGGTATTTTTACGGTCAGTGATCTTCTGAATTGTCGTCAATCGTTACAACTTTGGCAGTTTCAACACGGATGACTTGGCGAGTGCAGAATTTCCACCTCTTTGTTGTGAGCTCGGAAGCCTGTCGAACCACTTTTGCTCAGGGATAAAGATACAATACCCAACGAATCACAAGGAATCTTTGAAACTCCTTGCCACGACTACCCGAGAACATATATGGGACAGACGAACCGACGAGTATTAAACAGGTCCTACCAGCACAAACAAGCAGTACGTAATTCGAACATGACCTCGACTCTCTTCAAACACCACCACGAAACCGGACACAAAATTGACTTCAACAACACGAAGACCATTGCCACAGCATATATATATATATATATATATATATATATACACATATACATATATACACATATTTAAATAGTTGTTTTTCTCTTCTCACATTGATTGGACTGGACTGGCTGGATCGCCAAGAAATGTTGGTCGCCCCAAGTTGTTTAATTTAAACCAGTCATCACCAAGGATTTAGTTTATTTTTAGTAAAGTTGACATGTTACATCGAGGAGTACAAGCACACTAATAATGTCATCAAAATCGGCTTCGATCGAAATTGGTTGATCATCAATCATTATCTTATTGTTAATAATTTGAACTGCAAACAGTTCAATGTACTGAGAGGTTGCAGTAGTACATAATTAGGTCGATATGTAGCTATGGTGAGTTTAATGAACCTGCAACGTTTCTGTTCGTAGAATTGCTGAAAAGATAATTGAAAATAACAAGAATTTGGTGAACTATTTGAATGTAAAATATGTGATTTGAATCTTTATCACAGATGTAATATTGCGCAATACTGAGACAAAGGGTCCATTCACAATTCTAATATATATATATATATATATATATATATATATATATATATATATATATATATATATATATATATATTCTATTTCCAAACCGGTAGACGGAAATGAAATTCCAGTAAAAATTTTGAACACTCGTGAAGAACCAGTAGAAATTAAGAATTTTGAACCAAAAATTGCTGACGCTAAATTGTTCGAAATTATTTCTTACAACGACATGAATATCTCATCCGCTCAACGAGTGGAAGAAGTTTTGAAATCTATTTGTGAAGACGGACTAAATGGAGAGGAAAAGCGAGCACTCGCCCATATCTGTGCGAAATTCGCAGATGTTTTCCATTTACCCAATGATATACTTTCAGTAACTAATATTTATAAACGTTCAATCCAACTCAAAGGAAACACTTCCCCCGTGTACACGAAACCGTACAGACATCCTCAATCACAGAAACAAGAAATCTAGAAACAAATTGAGAAAAAGTTGAACGACAAAATAATAGAACTCGCAAGATCTCCATGGTCATCACCACTACTGATACTATCTAAAACATCGGGCGAAAACGGTGAACGCAAGTGGACAGTTGTTATCGACTATAGAATACTCAACAAATGTCTGAAAGACGAAAAATTTCCTCTAGCAAATATTAACGAGATTTTAGATTCCCTTTCCGGTGCAATTTTTTCTTTCCATCTTGACCTAGCCCAAGGATATTACCAAATTGAACTCGACCCAATTTGTAGAGAGTATACAGCTTTCACAACAAACACTGGACAATACCAAATGACCAGGTTGCCAATGGGTGCGAAAGTAAGTCCAAGTGTATTCTCAAGGGCTTTAACTATGGCTATAACAGGTTCAAATTTTTGAATGCTGTTTTGTTTACTTAGACGATATCATTATAGTGGGAGATAGCTTGATGGATCACAACAAAAATTTGACGAAAGTTTCGGACAGATTGGGAAAGGTAAATTTGAAACTCAATCCGAAAAAATGACAATTTTTCAGAAAAGAAATCCTTTATTTAGGTCATGAAATTTCAGCGTCAGGAGTATCTCCCGACCCGTCGAAAATTCTGGCATTACAACAATAATTCAGTACCCAAAAACGCACAAGAAACAAAACGTTTTGTAGCTTTTGCTAATTATTACAGGTCGTTCATTCCAAATTTTGCTCATATAACATCACCTCTCAACAAACTTTCTAGAAAAGGTGAGAAATTTATCTGGACTAATGAATGTCAAGAAGCATTCGAAAATTTTAAATCAAGATTAATACCTCCGATTCTATAATACCCAGATTTTTCACCTGAGAATACTTTCATACCGAAAACTGATGCCTCCAAAATTGCCATTTCAGGAGTACTATGTAACGGAAACAACAAACCAATCGCGTATGCGAGTAGAACATTAAATAAAGCAGAGAAAAAAATTATAGCATTATAGAATTAGAGCATTTAGCTATCGCTTGGTCAGTGAGGCATTACAGACCATATTTGTACGGCAGAAAATTTTTGATTCAGACAGATCAAAGACCTCTCATATTTTTGTATGGCTCAAATCAACCATCTAGTAGACTGACAAAATTTCGACCTACTTTAGATGAACATGACTATGTAGCACAGTACGTTAGGGGCAATTCAAACGTTGCAGACGCTCTTTCTCGAGTAGAAATAACATCTAACGACTTAAAAGAAATGTCCAGAAAAATTGATGCATCTGTGAAGGTTATAACACGTTCACGAACAAACAGATCGTGGAACAACTCGACTGTAAACGACGAAACTAGGACTGATCACCCCGGAATTGTCGAAGTTTTGAAATAACCTTATAACGTAACTGAATTTAAGATATTGAGCTCACAACAATTCAATGCACTACGGAAGTCACAAAGACAATTTAAGTTCATTCATTCATACTATATATTTGAATAAGACAGATTCTTGCTCAGCATCATACCTTCGAGAGATGTTGAAAGACTGTCAAAAGTTGTCCGGACAAGAAAATATTCAAGAAATATTAATCGATAAGAATAACAATTTATCTGCAGATATAATCAAATATATTTCGAATATCTTCAAGACGTCGAAAACAAAAATAACATTCAGTAACAACTGCCAAATAGTTAATGATTCAGCAACTAGACAATTGATTTTGAATGATTTTCACATTCTTCATACGGGAGGCCATGCCGGTATCAATAGAATGTATAACAACATCAAAAGGTATTACAACTGGAAAGGACTGCCAAAGGTACAAACAGTCTAGACCATTTATAGAACCTCTTAATACAACAACAACAGCATTATACGCATTCGAAAAAATATCCTCAGATTTAGTAGGACCTATCGAACAAGACATTGGGAACAATAAATATATTCTGACATTACGATGTGACTGGTCGAAATTTGTGGAGGCATTTGCACTACCAAATAAAGAAGCAGTAACCGTAGCAAAAGCATTCGTAAATAATTTCGTTTTGCGATATGGAATTCCAAAAGAAATTCTTTCGGACCAAGGGACCGAGTTCATAAATTCAGTATTCGCCGAAATGTGTAAATTACTTGATATAAAACAACTCAATTCATGTGCATACCACCCACAGACAATAGGATCTTCGGAAAATTCACACAAACATTTGGGCGCGTACCTAAGAATGCAGACATCTGAATTTAAGTCTGCATGGAGCACTTGGCTTCCCTTTTGGTGTTTTTTTCATACAACACAACGGTCCATACAGAAACAAAATATTCTCCATACGAGCTTGTTTTTGGACATTTACCGAAACTACCTAGTAACTTTGGTGTAAATATTGATCCTCTGTATACTTTCGATAACTATCCTCTAGAATTGAAACACCGTCTCCAGCAAGCATGTGCCGATGCAAAAAACATAATTTGTTGAAATCGAAAACGAATAGAGAAGAGAGATATGATAAGAACTGTAATCCTAATGATAAGTTTATGGTAGGAGATTTAGTTTTAATCAAAAACAATGTTTCTAACAAAATGCGAGAACTTTTCAAGGGTCCTTATTCAGTGATAAAAGAAGAACATCCGAATATAGTGATTGAAGTGGACAATAAAAAAATGACAGTGCATAAAAACAGAGTGAAACCTTATTACAACTAAGTGATAGTGCAATATCAAAATTACATTTAGTTTTAGTGATAGTAAATGAAAAGAAATACAAAAAAAAGAAAAATGTATGAGAAACTTTTCTTTTTTTTATTCTACCAAGGAAGATGTGATGAAGATTCAAATCACATATTTCACATTCAAATAGTTTACCAAATTCTTGTTTTTCTCAATTGTCTTTCCAGCAGTTCTACGTACAGAAACGTTGCAGGTTCATTGAACTCAACATAGCTACATATCGACCTAATTATGTATTACTGCAACCTTTCACCTTTATCAGTGTGCTAGTACTCTTCGATGTAACATGTCAACTTCACTAAATATAAACTGAATCCTTGGTAATGACTGGTTTCAATTAAACAACTTGAGGCGACCAACATTTCACATCAGTTTCTACGTCGTAGCAAGAGGAACCGTTTCAGCAGTCTTCAAGGATTTCCACGAACAGTGCATATCCGAAGTTAAAAATATCAAGAGCCACGAGAAAATCGTCATTCAAGTCTTCCCAGTCTTCGAATCATTATAACCTCATTTGATCCGATATTCCAGTATTGCGATTTTGTAATAATGAAGTGAATAAAGTTTTTTTTCAAATATAAACCATGTTTATAATTTGACAAATTGACGCAATCGGTAGGATATCGAAAACGCTGTGAACCAAGAATAAACAAACAGCGGTAGTCTTCAGACTTTCAAAGAGCCAAAAAAACACAGAAGCAGAAACCCAGTGGACAGGACGGTCTCTTCAGCATCAATAAACACGCAAAGGTCGTCGCCGTTGCTCATCTTATAGTGAAGAAATCGCTACGAGAAACAGGAGTAAGTTGTCGAACGCTGCTCATCTTGGTGTAGCCAAAGCTCATGAAGTAGGATTGCATTCTGCCACACCGCAACACAACGAAACAACAAGCAACAACCCTAGAAACGAAAACCGACAACAAGCAACAACCCAAGAAACGAAAATCAACAACAAGCAACAACCTAAGAAACGAAAACCAATCCCAAGAAGTCACACCATTCCCAGAAACCACATCCCACGAAGCTACAGAAGCCAGTTCAACTCCACGAAGCTACTTCGGTCCCGGAATTACTTCAACTTCAAACAACAACTAGTCAAGTTAGGATTAACCGGCGTGAGTACAACTTGAATCATCATTACATGTCACTTTCTTTTGCAGAATTTTTGTAAGATTTGGTGATATCCTTCAGATCAATTTACTTTTTATCTATTTTCCAAATTTTCGAAACATGTTCCATCACAGTTCAAATCGTAGCTTTCATGAATGTGACGAACCATCAGAACAATATAAACTTTCCGAAATATTTTCAATAGTACCTGAGTACGATGGTGATTCGATTTCGCTAGTCAATTTTTTAAATGCTTGCGACCATGCACAACAAATGGCCGTAGACCAACAGAAAATACTTTTTGAAATTCACATAAGGAATAAGTTGAGAGAAAAAGCCGCTCGATTGATAAATTCATGAAATCCAACTACATACAAAGAAATTAAAGCTTTGTTAAATTCTCACTTTGGTGATTCGGGAGATTTAACTTCACTTATTCCGGACCTCCAACGTCCAAGACAAGGAAATGAAGAGAATGCTTTCACATTCTTTTCATGACTACAGAGTCACGAAGCAAAAATGTTATCATGCAATCAAAAATACTATTTAACAATTGAACAAAAGGCAGCACAGTCAACCCTAATTGAATCCATGGTATTGAACACATTACTAGCAGGACTTGAACCAAAATTAGGCCAGATAATTAGAGCGAGAAACCCTCAAACATCAAATGGAATCAAGCGTGAGATACAGCTCTCATACTTGGAAAACCAAAAGACACCTAATAAGGAAATGAATCCATATCAAACTATGTTCAGACAAACTTAAAATAGGTAGACAGATTTTCAATGAACTAATATACCACGAACTAGCTATATTTAATCAGCTTTAATCAATGCAAACATATCAACAAAATTATCAAAAACCAATGAATTTTCAACAGACCATACCAAGGAATAACTTTCAAACTTGTCAAGAATACAATTTCAACCATCAAATTCAAATCAATTTAGGCAAAACGTAAGGAAACCCACAAAATAGACCATCAGCCATACAGAGAAATCCGAATAATGTATTTCCGAAAACACATTCCATTGAATATGATGAATAAGGAAACGAAATAGAATCAAACGAACCATTCTATAACGTTTTTGATATATTCATTTCATGGTGATAGTTTTCATCATGACGATTTTTCCTCAAATAAAATAAATGGAGAGAATATGTATGATACTGCGATCATTAATATTCATCAAATTCAAGAGAGCAAAATGATGATACTGATCATTATTCATTTCAAGATATGGATTTTCACACTTTCCTATCAATAGACAACCCACCTATCGATAGAATAACGAATCAATTCACCAACCTATCAATCAATCAAATAGACAACATCGATCCACACTTTCAAGAAACTCAGTATACGGACAATATAATTATAGAACCTCCACACGCGCAAAATAATATTGAGATATCACCTTGCAGCGCTAATAAAAACATCCAACAGTGTAACAATGAACGACCAAAAATTTTTCAAATCCCAACGTTAGCAATTTATTTTATATCGTCAGTGTAAACAATTTCAGAATTCGACGGGCGTTTCGCCAACAAGGTTAGCATCTTCAGGATAAGAAATTCATACTACAGTATCAACAGGACCTAGTATTTCAGTCATTGAAAAGAAAACTACTGAAAATTATAAAAGGCGATCTCCAGAAAATATTTCAATAACGGGTATAACAGAAGGAAGAGTAATAATAACAGAATCAGTTATGATACCATTTGGGCCAAAAGAACATCCAGTGTTGCATAAAGTTTTCGTACACGATTTAGATAGAGTTTAACGGGATTTCAGGAACAGATTTTTCACAAAATTTTGATAGAATCGTAGACATCGGATAAAGAATGTTGATTTTAAATGATAATACTCTACCTTGATACTCTGCAACTGAGTCATTAGAACCCTAACTTCCTTCGAATACTAGTGAACAGAAAATCTATAAATACGTTGTTCAGAATATGAAAAGGCGATAAAGTTTGCAAACTAAAATCAAAATTACGGAACACAGAAGCTATACTGTTAGCTACTGAAAAGGATAAAGTAAGACCTTCTTATGCTTTGGTCGAAATGAATGAAAAAGGAGAATTCTTAGTAACCATTGCTAACATGAATACTATTGAAAAAACCATTGATTTTTCATTTCACCACTCTTTATTTAGCTTCAGGATTCCACCAAATTGAAACGGATCATAAAGTCATAGAAAAAAAACGCTTTTTTGTAGAAAATGGACTATACGAATTCACGAGAATGCCATTCGGGATGAAAAACTCTCTATCCACTCTTCAGAGAATTTTAGACCATATTCCAACCGGACTCAGGAACGAAAGATGCTTAGTTTACGTGGATGACATAATTGTCTATCCTCCAACGATTGATGAACATACAAAATTCAACCCTAGTGTTCAAACGTTTACGAGAATCTTATTCGAAAATACAGCCCGATAAATGCGAATTTTTATGACAAGAAGTCGCGTATTCAGGACATGTGATTACTGAAGACGGTGTTGAACCAAACCCAGCAAAAGTCGAATGCATATTGAATTATTCAGAACCGAAAAAACCGAAAGGAATCAAACAATTTTCAGGTCTTGCAGGATACTATGGAAAATTTATCTCAAATTTTTCCAAAATATCGAAACCAATGACGAGATCGTTACAAAAAGAGATCCCCTCCAATTTTGACAATGAATGTAAAACTGCTTTTCGAGAATTGAAAAAAGGCTTCAACTACAACTCCAATTTTGATTTATCCAGATTTTGACGAACCCTTCATCTTAACTACAGACGTATCTTCATTTGCTATCGGAATCGTTTTATCTCAAGGCCCAATAGGAAAAGACTCACCTATTGCATATGCATCTAGAACATTATGTCCCGCTGGGACAAAATTTTCTACAACAGGACGCGAATTATTGGCGATGGTATGGTCTGTGAAATATTTTCGTCCATATATCTACGGCAGAAAATGTAAATTCATCGTCGATCACCGGCCTCTTACTTGGTTATTTTCAATTAAGGATCCTGGCAATAGACTAGCCAGATGGCGTTCAGAACTCGAAGAATATCAATTCGAAGTAATCTATAGACCTGGTTAAATTCACAAGAATACCGACGCTTTATCGAGACTTTAACTTAATGATTTGAATGGTCAAAGTTTAATAAAATACCAATGGCAAATGAAAATGATGAACTCGAACCTGAAATTTCAGATACTGAAACTGAAATAGCACAAGAAACGGTACTAGAACTCACAACATTCTCAATACTTTATAAAACTAATTCTTTGATGGATTATACTGGAATTAATCAATGAAAAAATACTTGACAAAAAATCCAAAGACATTATCATATTCCCACAAAGAAATAATGTAATGGAATTACATAAAAGGATATATGAAGATATATCTGAAGAATATCCGGATTTCAGATATAATAAAGTTAATGTCCTCAACAGTGAATCGATGAAAAAGAGAAAAAACTATATAATACCGCTACCATTCGATCCAGGAGGCGCGATCGAATATATGTTCAGTTCATTATACAGAGATCAACACGTATTTGTACCGTCAAAATTATATCGAGTTGAGAATAATGCGGACTCACCAATCCAAGAAATGCTTTCATACAGCTTAGCAGATCAGGAAGATATAAAATCTCAAATATGTCAAAATATCGTACAGACCCCAGGTGAAGATCGAATTCCTATAATTTTAGATCAATTTTATGAAAATAAAACCAACCTATATCGGGAAATTGATGAAACTTTACGAAGGATTAGACAGAAATATAAAAATTCAGAAAGCCATTTGGTAATAACCGAAACACCCAATACTCCTTTTGAGAGAATAAACATTGACATTTTAGAAATACCTACTCAAAATTATATATTGACACGAACATGTGAATTTACTAAGTTCACTCAAGCTTACCCAATACCCGATGAAACACCAAAGTCGGTAGTCACTACTTCATTACTATACTTTCAACATAATGGAACCCCTTCAAGAATCCATGCAGATTCGGGAAAATAATTCAATAATCATCTCCTGAAAGACCTATGCACACTCTTCAATGTCAAACTCATTTTTTTTAGTGTAGACCATCCCCAATCGAATAGATCGCTAGAACGCTTCCATGCCACCCTTACAGAAATGATACATGCAAATAGAGAAGAAAACCCCGACGATCATCCCTTGTCAACTGTAATCTAAGCAGTTATATGTCATAATAACTGTCAAAATAAAACACGGATTTACCCCTTACGAACTAATATTCGGACATACGACAGGTAGACCACTAGAGACTTTATATAACCAAAAAGACCTCATGACAAAGTATATCAGATATTTCAATAATGAAATGGACTGCTATCACAAAATAGCACGAGGCAATACTAAAGGTAAAGAGGAGAAAGCAAAAGCTAGGTTTGATGAACATTTACATCACAAACCTACCACTTACAACATCGGAAACAAAGTATTTGTGGAAGAATCTCAAATATAAACCAAACTGGAAAATAAATTCAATGGACCATTTCAATTCATTGAAATTTATAAAAATTCAGCCTTTTTGAAAAATCTTGAAACAAATCAAACAACTGAAGTGAATTTTGATAGAATGAAAGCGCATTTTATTTCAGATCGAAATTCAGACCAAGAATGATTGCCCTGATGCTTTTCGTCATCACTATAGTCAACGCCCAGTATAAACTGTCACCCATCGCCAAATCTATAGGTATATTTCATCATGAAAAAGATGAAATGAAAATATCAAATGAGAAATGGATCCAACTAATTGTTAAAGACATGGCACAAATCAAAGGAGCCATTGATCATAATAACATGAGCCCAAATGATTTACTATATCTGGTAGACACTGAAATCCGCGCATGAAATTTTCAACGGAGAAATCAGCACGCATATAAGTTTGCTTAGTGAAATAGCTGAACGAATAGATACTAAATATGAAACGCAAATAGATTCGAATGATTATAACAAACGATACAAAAGAGAACTAATAAACGGACTAGGTTCAATTTGAAAAGCACTCACAGGTTTCCAGTGACGGAAAATATTTAAATTATTGTATAAATAAAACATACAAGGATGAACACCAAATTGAAAATTCACTTGAAAATCAAATATCTGTTACGACATCTATTATTTAAGAATTCAATTGTACCATTCAACAATTACAGGTAGATGAGGAAAAATTTAATGGAGATATAAAGGAAATAGAATCTTGCATTTATGATATTACGGAACAACTTACTATAGTCGATGCAATGTTGAAAACCATCCAAATTTGTGAACAATTATTGGAAAGTCATACATTTCTAGAAGATTATTTGAAATATATGTTGAGCGCTATTACTTTTGCTAGACTACATATTATTCATACATCGATTATCAAACCTTAAGATCTATTGTCATCTCTTCAGCAAAAATCTCAAAATACACAAAAAAGACATTTACCTTTATCACTGAAACTTTCTTCAATTTCTCATTATGTAGATACAATTGATAACAGGACAGGATTGCACCACATCTTGCCAACCAATAAGAAATTCATTGCGAAAGATGATTCAATGTTGTATGCTGCTTTTTTGAATTTGAATGATTGTAAAAATGTAATGTATAATTCCAAAATATGTGAAAATGTCATATCTTTTCCAATCGATAGTTATTCTATATGCGAAGCCCAAATTTCGAGACTCCTACTGGAACTTCCCAGAATGTGTACAATATCTCTTTCATTTGCGAAAGAAAATAATGTTTTTGAACTACAAGAAAATACTTGGTTAATAACATTATCAGATCCTTTACCTGTTACCATCCATTGTACAGGGCGCGATATTGTTACAAAAATAATTGAAACAAATTCAATAATGAAACCTCAACCAACTTGCAATCCTTTCACAGGAAATACAATATGCAAAATCGATTGTGCAAGAACAAAACCTCACTTATAGAAGTTTTCCAATTTCAATTCCCTATCAATGTTGTAATGATTTACCAAATAAAAATAAAATACCAGAATTGAACACTTGAAACTGAGTAAATTGAATGTAAATAACTTGAATATATTGCTCAACATAAATTAGATCAATATTCGGATCAACTTGACAAAATTATTAATGAACCGTTTGTGAATGAACATATGTCATGGTTTACGATCTTCACGATTGTAGGAATTGTTTTTGCACTAATACTTTATATATTCTGTAAGTGTAATAGATGCTCTGTGAGAATTGGTATCATGACCTCAAGCACGAACGATCAGCCTCCACCACCTCCAAAGCCAAGGACATCATTTGCACCCTTCCAAAGGTTGCTACCAGCACCAAGAAGAAGACCAAGTATCCATCTTCAAGAACAAGTTGAAGAGGAAGTTGACTTGAATTCCAACAAGACTATTGCTTGACCTGAAAGTTGCCGCACCACATCAACTTTCTTTTCAAGGGGGAAGTTTTTATATTAGAATAATGAATGGTCCCTTTGTCTCGATATTGCATCAGCTTCTACGCCGTTGCTAGAGTAACCGTTTCAGCGGTTTCTGAGGATTTCCACGAACAGTGGAGAACGACGTAGATCTTCATCAGCATCTCCAGAGTTATAAATATCAAGAGCCAAGAGAAAACCGCCATTCACCCTATTTAATCCGATATTCCAGTATTGCGATTTTGTTATAATGAAGTGAATGAGTATTTTTAAAAAACATAAACACCAAGTTTATCATTCAACATATATATATATATATATATATATATATATATATATATATATATATATATATATATATATCTCCGACGTTATTGCTGTCGGACTGTATAACGGATTTGTTCGAAGGGATAATAATGGTTTCCAGGAATTGGGGAGCCTTTGTGAGTCGTCTCGTTTGTTGAGGCATTGAGGGCGTTTTTCAATTTCTATTGCTTCGCGAATGATTCTGGAGTGGAGTGTTTTTGCTGTGGCAATGGTCTTCGTGTTGTTGAAGTCGATTCTGTGTCCGGTTTCGTGGTGGTGTTTGAAGAGAGTCGAGGTCATGTCCGAATTACGTACTGCTAGTTCGTGCTCGTAGGACCTGTTTGATACTCGTCGGTTCGTCTGTCCTATATATGTTCTCGGGCAGTCGTGGCAAAGAATTTCATATATTCCTTGTGATTCGTTAGGTATTGTATCTTTAGGTGAGCGCAGGAAAGAGAATATTTGATTGTTTGCTGTGAAAGCTGTCTCGATATCGTATTTTGCCAGAATTCGGCTCACTTTCTCAGTGACACCCCGAGTGAAAGGAAGGAAAGCTATCGGGCGTTCAGCCGGGTTGATGACGAATCAAGATTTGTGTTCTCAACCATGAAATAATGAGAAAGAAACAATAAATGGTTTATATTCATCAAAATCAATATACACCAAAAGTTTTCAAGAAATGCCATACACAAAGAACAATATTTTATTTTGCACCAAAATTGTATAATATGCTTCCAACAGAATCAAGGAAAAACACAAACTTCAAAATGTATAAAGTAAATATAAAAAAATTCATCACTACAAACGTTGAACAAATCATGACTGTACTGAAAAACGCAGCATTATAAGAAATACGTAGGCATAATCCTCATAACCAATTATATGTATATAAGGGTATAGATCTCAATACTCAATGTTATTAACTGATTTATCTGGGTTCCATAATTCTATAATTTTATTGAGTAAAATTCTATAATTCTATTTAGTAAAATTTTTACTATAATTTTTCCATACATTCTTATGTGATGGCATTCATATTCATGGCTATACAATACCGAACCTATACCATTCAAAAACAACAACTTTAGTCTACCAACTTTTCCAGTTTTCAATGTCTTCTATGTTTAGGTTTTCTCTCTCCGTTTTTGTATCCATAACTAAATAACTCACATGTCGTAATATAGTAATTACTGAAAGTGTTCCCGTAAAGAGAACAATGGAGAGCAAAAAACAAGCCAATCGCGCTTAGTTTGCCTGCCATTTTTCTCCGAACGGTTAAAATGACCTGAATGTAATATACTATCCTTTTGAATTGAAATAAACTGAAACTTGAAAAAAAAAAAATTTCCTGCGAACACCAACTTATCTTTATTGAATGTTAATACTAAATGTGGAGAATGATCGTTAAAAATTGGAGTTCAAGTGGAAACAGTCATTATTCCAAAGTGAAATCAACCTAGAGCAGTGTCTTGTGAATCTTTCAATAGTCAGTTCAGTTTCAGATCACTTCCATTATATTGAAGTTCAGAAAATACCTTCTGTGTTCTTGTGACGATGAAATTGTTACCCTGGAGTTCCTAATTCTGCATTTCAATAACCTCTACAGCTACAACGCTCCGGTCTGCCTTCTATTTGGATTTGGAAATGTTGAGTTCGTGATAGGAAATTAGTTATCGTTCATATCAGCTTCAATAATGTGCAATTAATCCATTCACTTCTGTTTCTAGTTCTTTTTTTTGCAACTCTTGTTTTTCTTAGAAGAATCTTACTTTTTCTTTTCGATTTTGTGCGTCAATTTTCGTCTAAAAAAAACTCCCAACACTTTTTCTTGGAAACCTATCATCTGTGATAGATGACCATAACAGGCCCAGTGAGCTGAAAAAGCTTACATCTGCCCTTCTTCAAAATGATTATTCCTACCCCCAGATCCAAAGGACCATTCAACGCCAACACACCCGCTTCTTGCATCTCAAACCACCGGACAACCCGGCTGAACGCCCGATAGCTCACGACTCACAAAGGCTCCCCAATTCCTGGAAACCATTATTATCCCTTCTCAAACCAGACCTGTATACAGTCCGACAGCAATAACGTCGGATATATATATATATATATATATATATCTCCGACGTTATTGCTGTCGGACTGTATACAGGTCTGGTTTGAGATATATATATATATATATATATATATATATATATATATATATATATATATATATATATATATATATATATATATATATATATATATATATATATATATATCTCCGACGTTATTGCTGTCGGACTGTATACAGGTCTGGTTTGAGAAGGGATAATAATGGTTTCCAGGAATTGGGGAGCCTTTGTGAGTCGTCTCGTTTGTTGAGGCATTGAGGGCGTTTTTCAATTTCTATTGCTTCGCGAATGATTCTGGAGTGGAGTGTTTTTGCTGTGGCAATGGTCTTCGTGTTGTTGAAGTCAATTCTGTGTCCGGTTTCGTGGTGGTGTTTGAAGAGAGTCGAGGTCATGTCCGAATTACGTACTGCTAGTTCGTGCTCGTAGGACCTGTTTGATACTCGTCGGTTCGTCTGTCCTATATATGTTCTCGGGCAGTCGTGGCAAAGAATTTCATATATTCCTTGTGATTCGTTAGGTATTGTATCTTTAGGTGAGCGCAGGAAAGAGAATATTTGATTGTTTGCTGTGAAAGCTGTCTCGATATCGTATTTTGCCAGAATTCGGCTCACTTTCTCAGTGACACCCCGAGTGAAAGGAAGGAAAGCTATCGGGCCTTCAGCCGGGTTGTCCGGTGGTTTGAGATGCAAGAAGCGGGTGTGTTGGCGTTGAATGGTCCTTTGGATCTGGGGGTAGGAATAATCATTTTGAAGAAGGGCAGATGTAAGCTTTTTCAGCTCACTGGGCCTGTTATGGTCATCTATCACAGATGATAGGTTTCCAAGAAAAAGTGTTGGGAGTTTTTTTTAGACGAAAATTGACGCACAAAATCGATAAGAAAAAGTAAGATTCTTCTAAGAAAAACAAGAGTTGCAAAAAAAAGAACTAGAAACAGAAGTGAATGGATTAATTGCACATTATTGAAGCTGATATGAACGATAACTAATTTCCTATCACGAACTCAACATTTCCAAATCCAAATAGAAGGCAGACCGGAGCGTTGTAGCTGTAGAGGTTATTGAAATGCAGAATTAGGAACTCCAGGGTAACAATTTCATCGTCACAAGAACTCAGAAGGTATTTTCTGAACTTCAATATAATGGAAGTGATCTGAAACTGAACTGACTATTGAAAGATTCACAAGACGCTGCTCTAGGTTGATTTCACTTTGGAATAATGACTGTTTCCACTTGAACTCCAATTTTTAACGATCATTCTCCACATTTAGTATTAACATTCAATAAAGATAAGTTGGTGTTCGCAGGAAATTTTTTTTTTTTTTCAAGTTTCAGTTTATTTCAATTCAAAAGGATAGTATATTACATTCAGGTCATTTTAACCGTTCGGAGAAAAATGGCAGGCAAACTAAGCGCGATTGGCTTGTTTTTTGCTCTCCATTGTTCTCTTTACGGGAACACTTTCAGTAATTACTATATTACGACATGTGAGTTATTTAGTTATGGATACAAAAACGGAGAGAGAAAACCTAAACATAGAAGACATTGAAAACTGGAAAAGTTGGTAGACTAAAGTTGTTGTTTTTGAATGGTATAGGTTCGGTATTGTATAGCCATGAATATGAATGCCATCACATAAAAATGTATGGAAAAATTATAGTAAAAATTTTACTAAATAGAATTATAGAATTTTACTCAATAAAATTATAGAATTATGGAACCCAGATAAATCAGTTAATAACATTGAGTATTGAGATCTATACCCTTATATACATATAATTGGTTATGAGGATTATGCCTACGTATTTCTTATAATGCTGCGTTTTTCAGTACAGTCATGATTTGTTCAACGTTTGTAGTGATGAATTTTTTTATATTTACTTTATACATTTTGAAGTTTGTGTTTTTCCTTGATTCTGTTGGAAGCATATTATACAATTTTGGTGCAAAATAAAATATTGTTCTTTGTGTATGGCATTTCTTGAAAACTTTTGGTGTATATTGATTTTGATGAATATAAACCATTTATTGTTTCTTTCTCATTATTTCATGGTTGAGAACACAAATCTTGATTCGTCATTGACAGTTGACATTGAATAACCACGATAGAGCGTTGTTTGAATGAACTTGAACGAACCAACTGAGATTTTGACGAACATAGGCGTACCGACTGAGCTGAGAAAGGGGGATCCAAGTGGAATAAGGATAGAAAGGTTGGAAGTGATACAAAGACGTCATAGCTGGGCCAATCGAATGGAAGGAATTTGGTGATATAAAATACTATCGTTGTATTGATCAATATTCAATTATCATCAGGTTACAAAATATCATGATAAAATGGCACCCAACGTGTAGAGCGTTGTTATTGAATAGCGTTGATCCAAATTTCATAGAAGTCAGATATTATTCATTTGGGAAGAGTTTCAATTTTACATTTTTGAATTTATAGAGATAGCTCAATATAATAGGAAATTTGTATTACTGTGGAGAAAATGGATTTGAGAGATGGAAAAGAGCATGGAAAAGGTGAAGAAGGGGGAGAAAGAGGTGATCAGGATCAAGGAGAGATCAGCAATATAAGAGAGAAAGGAGTACAGAGTGAAAGGGAAGGAATGGAAGATAAGTTACAAAAATTTATGGAATCTATGGTTGGAATGAATGGAAAAATTGAAAGAATGGAACAAGGAATGAAACAAGAAAATATAGAAAATATGGGAAGTATAAAAAAAAACATGAGACGTATGGAAGAAAGAATGAATGTGAAATTAGAAAAAACTAAAAAGGAATATTCAAATATCCATAAAGAATTTGAGAATGAAATAGAACAAACTAACAGGAAATTTTATGGGAATAGTAGGCACGAAATATCAAATATTAATAATTCTATGAAGTACATACCAGAATATACAGATTGATAATAAATTTGATGGCAACATCAAAAAGATACATCCTTTAACTTCCATTGAAATAATCGAGAATAAAATCAGAAGTACAATGACGATAAAGGAAATGAAGGATACAATACGACAATATTTGAATAATCAACCTTGTATTTGGTTCAACAGCCAGGAAAAAATATTGATAGTTTTGATGACTTTGAACTTTTATTTCTGTAACAATATTGGGGTGAAAATGCTCAATTGATGGTAAGGGACAAACCACAATTTGGAAAATTTGATGAAAAACCAAGTTTAAACTATAACAACTATGCAAAGCAACTTTTTTCCATTACAGAATACATAGGCATTTTAGACAAGAGGTGTTTGAAGTAATCAGTATGCATGAAATCAAAACAATAGAACGTTTCAGTGAATACTTGATGAGACTAGAAAGAATTTTATCATATAGACATGGGGAAAAAAACAATAACTACCAACATACGAACAGACATACAACAGATACTAAGATGCAATCTCCAAATGATTACCAATATAACAACCAAAATATTAGGTATAATAATGCCTAATAGAAATACAAACCAAAAATTTCACATGGCAAATAATAATGAAAATAATTATGCAAATAATAGGCGAGAGAAGGGCAAAGGCGAACTCAATTCAGACAGGGACAACAAAATTTTAATTTAGATAATCAACAGAGAAATGAACAATCTAGACAGGTTAATTTCAATACGATAAGACAAGCTATTGCCAGGAGAAGTTAACTGAAGGACAATTAAACTCATTGCAACAAGAAAATCAAGTTGATATACAAGCAGTAGCAAATGATAGTGAACAACAAAATTTTTGCTAAGTAAAACATATGAGAAGCTGGAAAACCAAGCTATGAACATCCAATAGAATTTATAATGTTAAATAAATGAAAATATAGAAAACGAACAACGGATAGGTTTGATAACGTTGAAAGGTGAGATTTGGAACAAAAATATAAATATTTTGATAGATACTGAATCAGAAGAATCTTTGATAAAAAAAAAACAATTTAAAAAATGTTTAAGAAGTCAAAAACACAATGGAGAAAATGCCAAAAACCAATTTGATAGGATTCAATGGGGAAAATGAAATTGAATACAAGGTTGATTATTCAAATATTGTCGTATTGTATCCTTCATTTCCTTTATTGTCATTGTACTTTCGATTTTATTCTTGATTATTTCAATGAAAGTTATAGGAAGTAACTTTTTAATGTTGCCATTGAATTTATTATCAATCTGTATATTCTGGCATCTACTAATTATCCTAGTTTCCAAAATACCTTCATGTCCCCTTTATTCTAATATTCTCATTTTTTCTCCAATATCAGAAAATTTTTGTTGACATTCATTATTATTATTTTTGTTTGAAATATTTTCCTTTATTGATGGAATTTCACTTCCTACTGCAGTAAACCTCTCATTAGTCTCTTTTCGTTGCGATTGTATCTTTTTGTTTACCGTCTGTAAGTTATTTATTGTTTTCTGATTTCCTTTTCCCAAGTCTGTTCTGATATCTTGAATTTTTTTATGATGTGAGTCATTAATATTTGATATTTCGTGCCTGATATTATCATAAAATTCCCTGTAAGTTTGTTCTATTTTATTCTCAAATTCTTTACAGATATTTGAAGATTCCTTTTCAGTTTCTCATATTTTCACATTCATTCTTTCTTCCATACTTCTCATGTTTTCTTCTATACTTCCCATATTTTCTTTACTTTATTGTTGTATTCCATGTTCCATTCTTTCAATTTTTTCATTCATTTCAACCAAAAATTCCAAAATTCTTGTAACTTATCTTCCATTCCTTCCCTTCCACTCTGTACTTCCCTCCCTCTCATATTGCTAATCTCTCCTTGATCCTGATCACCTCTTTCTCCCCCTTCTTCACCTTTCCCAAGGTCTTTTCCATCTCTCAAATCCATTTTCTCTACAGTTATCCGAATTCCCTATTAAATTCAGCTATCTCTATGAATTCAAAAATGTAAAATTTGAAACTCTTCCCAAATAAATAATATCTGACTTCTTCAATGAAATTCGGATCAACGCTATTTAATAACAACGCTCTACACGTTGGGCGCCATTTTATTATGATATTTTGTAACTTGATGATAATTGAATATTGATCAATACGAAGATAGTATTTTATATCATCAATTTTTTTCCATTCCATTGGCCCACCTATGACGTCTTTGTATCACTTCCAACCTTTCTAGGGGATCCCCCTTTCTCAGCTCAGTCGGTACGCCTATGTTCGTCAAAATCTCAGTTGGTTCGTTTAGGTTAAGATGCCTAGAAATCATGCTGATTCGACTGATTAGATTTTGTTTTAGATTTTTGTGGCGAAAAAAACAATCGACGCTTCCGAAGGTTTTCCCTATTTTTTTGGTCGATGGCGTTATGTTCCCATTCATCAAATTTGATGACAAGTGTCAAGTTAATTGTCATATTGTCATGTCAGTTTGAAATTTCAATGTGTACGATGTTTCTATCGTGTTTATTTGTTGATTTCGTTGCTTTTAAATATCGAAACGTTGATACTGGTATCTCATTGTCCACCCATTATCCTTTAGGTTTGTAACGCTATTTCGAGGGGTCGGCGGGCGTTACTAGTTAGCGCAGTCGGTTTCCCGGAAATTGGTTCTGCCTTTACCCAAAAAACAGACTACAATTCCAGAGAAAATCTCGGGCGCCAGTTTTTGGTGTGGTATGCTCCACGTGCTCCCTCACAAGTCGATAGGGAGGCCCAGGGTAGCAGCAGATGGAGATACGGTATCCCAGGGGTCTGATGATATGACCTAGAAAGACTTTAGCAAGGGGTGTAGGCTTTAATTACACCCTCTGCCACACACAGGGTTACCGGCTGCGAAACAAATTGAAATTGCACTAATATATCACCTCTCAATACACTTCCTGAAATGTGGAAAGTTTCCGAGAGAAATAAAAATAAATAAAAATCTAAGGTGAAACAAAACGGTGTTTTATTGAGATTTCGGTTTTTAATCGTACATACAGTAGGTAGAAAAATACCGAGAATAATAATTTTAATACTCACTATCAGAGAAAGTAACAGAATAAAACCTATAATTATGATAAGCTGATATTTCGAATCTCAAACCGAACACTTTGCTGCAGTACCAAACTCTGACAAAAAAAGTAAGTAAATGTCCACAAGACACCTCTAGCAATGAGGAATTAATAACATAGGAAATGTCAATTCAATACCCTCGAACTGAGTGAGCGATGCTGGTAGTAACGTGAAATATAGCGATATGCCAAGAATACAAATGAATCTATACCTTCAAATATTGTGCCGATCCATTCGGAAAAACAGTATTTTCCGCACGAGAAACCGAACGAGTGCAACTCCAAAGTAAGGTAAATCAGATGCAAATTTCTTAGCCAACTCGTGAAGATTGGATATTGAAACAAGAATTATTAATTCCACGGTACAACGAATGAACTCGCGTTGGTTTGAAAATGAAAACGGCGGATAGAGAACTAATAGGAATGAGACAAAAAAAACAACGGCGTTTCATCCACAAATAATTTTACAACCTTCTTCAAAAATCAACATATTCAAGACTGCTCGTTCAAACCTCAGATGATAAACATGCGTTTTGAACGAGATATTTAAGGTGAAAATGCGGAAAACTCTGTACCGATCAACGGTGAAATCGCCTCCTTTCGTCCGATAGTTACATATGCATGACCGCCTTTACACCCTCCTGACGCCGGACCATATATTTCCACCGGGCCACATAGCTAAGCCGCGCCTGGAATATCTACCGGAGAAATAACGCTGACGGTGTTCCCACCGAACCACATAGCCAAGCCGTGCCTGGAATACCTACCGGAGAAATACCGCTGACGGAGTTCCTGCCGATGGACCCACTTCGTGTACAAGTTATCTTTTCTCACCGGACTTTATCATGAACGATCATATTGCTGATGATACGTTTTAAGATTCATATAAATACTTGTTTGGATTAGATAAAGACTCAGTTGATGTTTAACTATTCTTTTGATACTGTTGTTGCTATAAGCTTTCGGAAATAAAGATCATGAGTTGAAACAGAAGTTATCAAAGTGGATTCATTTATTTCTGTGTGACTTGGTAATTCAACAATTCATCAGAGGTTGTTCATCATCTCCGTGTTCGAATCTCCGAACCAAACGACTGCGAGATTCGAAACGTAACTGGCGCAGTCAGTAGGATTATTCGCATATCACGAAAGGACTTGTGGATAATCCGAAGAACAAAGCTGGCCTTCAGGAAACCAGAGTCATCGTGCCAAACCCTTGGAAAGTGATTCCTGGAGTTCTGGGAGCTGGAACGGGAGCCTTCAGGAACGAATATCTTGAAGACACCTTTAGCAGTTAAGGACCAAAGCTGGCCTTCAGGAAACCAGAGTCATCGTGCCAAACCCTTGGAAAGTGATTCCTGGAGTTCTGAGAGCTGGAACGGGAGCCTTCAGGAACGAATATCTTGAAGACACCTTTAGCAGTTAAGGACCAACAACCACAACGTAGCAGTTAAGGACCAAAAACCACACCGTAGCAGTTAAGGACCAAAAAACCACAACGTAGCAGTTAAGGACCAAACCGAAAATCAGCCAACTATAACGTAAGGCATTTTTCTCATTCCTCTCAACGTTTCCTTTTCCCATTTCATTTCATATACCCATAATATAATTTTCTCAGTATATTTTATTTATGTTTCGTAACTTAAGAGATCTTGCAGCAAGTAATAGAATTGCCAGAAATCACATAAGAGACATTTTAAACAATTCAGATTCAGATTCTGATACAGAACCTCAAAATATCGATTTAGATAACCTTTCTCAAGCTATAGAAAATCTCTCACTTGGTGAAAATTCTAACATAACTTCAAATTCAGATATGGCTGTCAATTATCAAGAACTTAGATTATTTTTGGATATAATTCCAACATTCTCAGGAGAACCTTGTGAATTGAACAATTTTTGTGCGTCATGTGATGAAATTTTGAGAAATTACATAAACGCGGATGCTACAATCAAAAAACTGATATTTAGGGCTATTATTCCAAAATTGAAAGTCAAGGCTTTGATTTTAGTATCTAGCAGAACTGAACTCACTGAATGGGAAGATGTTAAGAATCTTTTAAAATTGTCTTTCTCTGACCAAAGATCGTTTTCATGTCTATCACAAGAATTGCACAGCATGAAACCCTATTTAAAGGAAACATCGTACAATTTTACGCCTCAATCTAGACCCACATTCAAATCCGAGGAAGTACATCAGATAAATAACCCCTTAAATGAAAATGAAATTTTTGACCAGAATAATGATTTTTACAAAATCTTTTACAAAATTTTACAAAATTATCAATATCTTTTCTATGATGAATATCAAGACCAAACCAGTCAAAATTTTGATAATATTTCATATGACCAAGATCTTACTGATTTTCAAGAAAGAGTAACAGAGCAAGAGGATTCAGAAAGTCCAGAAAATATAAATTTTTCGATACAAGCCTCTTCAAGACAGGCAACTTAGAAGTCAACGTAATGGATAATAGAATTTTACCCTTCATTACTATAGCATTACCTGACGGAAAACCCCTGCACCTTTTATTAGACTCAGGAAGTCATATTTCTTCAATAAATCCAGCCATAGCTAATAAATACTTTCCCGAATATATTGTCATTAAACCAAACACTCTAAAAACATCTTGCGGAGAAAAATTTACGAAATATGTTGCAATTTTACCAGCTTTTGCAGAATTTCATTCAAAACAACAGATTTCGTTTACACTATTCGATTTTCATAGATTCTTTGATGGTATAATAAGTTTTAAAGATTTGAAAACCATGGGATTTGATTGGAGTATTCAACAAAGAATATATGAACCAGATATGTCTTGTTTATATGGATGACATTATCATTTTTTCCTCAACATTGGATGAACATTTACACAATTTGAAAGTGATATTTCAGAAATTGCTTCAACATAATTTGAAAATCCAGCCTGACAAAAGTGAATTTTTGAAAAAATCCGTTGAGTTTTTGGGACATATCATAACAGCTGATGGTATAAAACCAAACCCAAGAAAAATATATGCAATTCATAATTTTCCGATTCCTAAAACACATAAACAAGTAAAAAGCTTCCTTGGCCTTATCGGGTTTTACAGAAAATTTATAAATAACCTCGCAAAAATTACAAAACCACTAACAAATTGTTTAAGAAAAGGTAAACGAGTTGAACATACACCTGAATTTATAAACGCATTCAACTTATGCAAGAATTTACTCAGTAATGAACCCATACTACAACACCCTGACTTCACGAAACCTTTTACATTGACAACAGACGCTTCACAATACGCCATAGGAGGAGTCTTATGTCAAAATAATAAGCCAATATGCTATGCAAGTCGAACTTTAAATCCACAAGAAATCAATTACTCGACTATTGAAAAAGAATTGCTATCTATCGTATGGTGTATTAAATATTTTCGACCCTATATTTTCGGAAATAAATTCAAAATTCGATCAGATCACAAACCTTTGAAATGGCTTGCAAATTTGAAAGATCCTGCTTCTAAATTACATCGTTGGAAACTTTTGTTGTCCGAATATGACTTTGAAATAGAACACATAAAAGGCAAGGAAAATGTCGTAGCTGACGCTTTATCAAGAAATCCTCCAAATGACGACAACATATCGAATTCCGGACAAGCCGGTGATATTGATGAAACTATAAAAGAATTTATTGAAAACGCTGAAAACAACCAATTAGAATGTTATACTACCACAATACATTCAGCCCAAGAGGCCCCATTACTGACATTTCCCTACTCCGACAAACCCCTGAACTATCATAAAAAACAAATGGTTATGAAAATTGTTGATTCTAATAAAGCAATATTATGTTCACAAGAAAATATTTTTGGCAATAAACGCTTTTATATAACTTTACGAAAAAATCACCTGGAAGAGGATATTGAAGAACTTTTACTTAATCTTACCTTATCAGGAACATACTTTCTGTATTTCCATGATAAGAATCACGAAAAAATATTTATCTCATTCATGCAGAATAAAATTGATACATTAACATCAAAACTAATATTGTGTACCCAACTTTTGACCGATGTCAAAGAAAAGGACAGACTGGATAAAATTCAATATCATCACATATACAAAACTGGTCATAGAGGTATCCAAACCACTGTTGACTCACTTAGAAAAAATTACTTTTGGCCTAATTTAACCCAAGACGTAACAAACTTTATTAATGATTGCAATATTTGTCAAAAAAACAAATATGACAGATCACCACCTAATCTACAATTTCAAGCAATACCTATAGGATCCAAACCTTTTGAAAAAATCCATATTGACACATTGTCTATTGCAAAGGAGAAATTTTTAACAATAATTGACACTTTTTCCAAATTTGGACAAGGATATCAAATTCCAGGTATAAACGGAATTAACATCCTAGACGGATTGTTGTCATTTATTTCCCACTACGGAATTCCTCACATGATCACTTGTGATGGTGGATCAGAATTCAATAATAAAACTTTTCAAGAATTTTGCAAACTTCATAAAATACAACTCCATTTTACGACCCCAAGAAACCCAAATTCCAACTCATACATTGAACGATTTCATTCTACCCTTTTAGAACAAATTCGCACTCAAAAAAATCAAACACCCGAAGAATCTTTACAGAATTTATTGAAGTATGCAATATTGCATTACAATAATTCTATCCATTCTACAACAAAATTCACCCCTTTCGAAATTGTAACTGGTCACCTTGGCTCCAAAGATCCATTTGATCTGCAAGAAAAAGATATTATTAGTAAATACGTTGATGACCATCAACAAAAACTTGAACAAACTTATAAATCGGTAAAACAAAACCTAGATAAACAAAAAGCAAGTCAACTTGAAAAAATTAACAACAAACGAGATATACCACCCTTGTTCTCAAAAAATGATCAATTGTATCTTAAAGAACAACCGAGAGATAAATTAGCAAATAGATACACGAAAATACGAGCCATAGCTCAAACCAAAAATAAAATCAAAACTGATCAAACGAAATATTCCAAACATGGCATCAAAAAACGAAAAGTGAACAATTAACGTTCCCTTTTTTTTTGCAGTATGAGACTTCTACTTTTCTCATTCCTCTTACACCTATCACTCAATACATGTTCCATTCACAAACTAACAAACCCCCTCATACCTATAGAACTGCAGCAAGCACGAATAATTGACTCAAAACACACCTTCGTTAGTTTCCTCAACATAACTGAACTAATTCATATTCACAACAATTTTGGTGCCCAAATTAAATCAATCAATGAATCCTGCTCTCTTGGTATACTTATTCAACAAGCCAAAATAATACATTCCCTCTCAGAGAGTTTACTTAAAATAATTGTTCCACATAAAATTCATAAACGAGGACTGTTCAATTTCATTGGTACAACGAGTAAATGGTTATTCGGTACTTTAGATGATAATGATGGCAAAAAAATTAATTCTATCCTGACTCATATTCAGAATGATCACCATTTGATAGAATCTCAAATTAATGAACATACTATGATGATGCAACAATTTATGTCTTTGACAAACCGAACACTTTTTTCAATCAGAGACAACCTGCGAACACTCTCTTTAGCCTTGGAACAAAATTCAAAAGAACAAACATGGCATAATTTGATGTCCATATTGATTAATTCGCTCACTTCCTTTCACCTTCAATTAAACCAAATTGTGAATGCAATTACCTTTGCATATATGAATAAAGTCCATTCCACATTTCTCTCACTTGACAACTTGTATATGTTGATTGATACCGTTAATACTTTATATCCCTCAGATCAATTACCTCAATTTCAAAACCAACATAGTTATTATGCATTTTTAGGCATTCAATTAATCTTTTCAGATGAGAAAATTATATTTTTACTACATTTTCCAATCCTAAAACCAATAACATTCCATACCTATTTCATATTTCCAATTCCTATTCAAAATCAAATAATTATACCCGATAAACCTTACCTACTCCTAAATGAGAAAAATGAACTGCATCAATTCCTGGATGTACCATGTGATCTCCTGGAGAATGTCTACTTTTGTCCAGACAACCTACAACAAGGAAGCAGCTGTATCCAGAACATAATCTCCAACAATCAAGCATCAAATTGTACCTTATACCCAGTCGTCATGGAAACAGCGCTCACACATCAGGTCACTCCTGACATTGTTCTACTTACCACACCTACAACTATACCTGTAACCGAGCATTGTTCTGTGGAAACGCATCACTCTCTGCAGCCCGGAAGTTATATGATAACATTGTCTGACCAATGTTTTCTTCGAATTCAACACGAGTTGTTCCACCATGAAGAGGAAACACTCCAACCTTTTACCCTACTTCAACTTCCTTCTTTGAATCTTTCATTGATTCTCAACCATACTGCACCTATACAGCTGAACAGCTTACATTTGAATGAGCTATCTCATCTTACAGCCACTATTCATTCCCAGAAAATTTTTCGGCTACCTGCCTATCCTGTTTCGGATGATACCTTTCCCCTTTGGGCTATCATCCTTATTTGCATCACAGTATGCATTATTCTAATAGCCGGCGTAGTATGCTACTACCGCCTCTGCTATCCTTACCACCTTGCTCCACAACGAGGGATCATCTTAGAAACTGCCGCACCTAGCCAACCAAACCAGCCCTAGGTTTGTCTCTAAGGAGGGAGGAGTTACATATGCATGACCGCCTTTACACCCTCCTGACGCCGGACCATATATTTCCACCGGGCCACATAGCTAAGCCGCGAATTATAATTCTCGTTCACACAAAAGGGTTTTTAAAAACTTTTTATTTGAACAGAGTAACAACTTAACACTATGAAATATAAGTACTGTCGAATATAATTCAATTGATCCTATTTATATATAAATTATTGCCGACTTTGCAGATATCAGCATAAATAATTGATGTCGTCTTCGGGTCATCGAACAATATCTTGCTGATGTAAGGGGTTATCGAACTGTAACTTCTCCATCCCCTGGGGAAGTCTTGTAAGGGACGAACAAGACTGAAGATGATGCTTCGTGTTCGGGAACTGGTGGATCTTCCTCGGATGGTTCTTTCTTCGTTTGCCTTTTCAATCTATAAAATACGTATAGAATGAAGATGGTGAGTGAAATATAAATGGGAGTCATCCAGAAATGGCTGAAATCAGATTGCCTGGTTTCTTCTGGGATGAGTTGTAATCTTTCTTCTTCCAGAGTCAAATGTTGTAGTTTTTCCAATGGAATCTTGTCCAGTTTCAGCGGTTTGAATTTCAACGAAGAGTTGATGTGGGCTGTCTTGATATTCGGTAAAGTGAGGGGTTCGTCCAAGATGACCGTTTTGGAGTTTATGAAGGCTTCGTTGTTGGTTTTGAATTCACATCCTGGTGGAAGTTTTATCAGGTGCACTCCCTCCAGAACCATTACTTTCGTGCTGGAACAACGAGTCGAGATCTTCGTGGCTTGTGGAAATATTCCTATGTAATGGGCTTCTGACATCTCCAGAATCAGGGTTGAATTCATCGAAACTGGAATGTGTTCACATCTTGCTTCTTCATCTGTTATTTCCAGCATCTGGGTGACACAGTCAGGGGATCTGCCAGTATCTTGAAGGAAATTTTCTTCACAAAGGTATTCGAGGCCAATTCGTTCACAAGGTGAATTCAGGTATTGATAGAGATAAGGACTTACTGTTAAGTAAGGAGTAGGTGGAATGATTATCGTCGAATTTTGTGTAGGAATGGGAAATAAGTGGAAGTAGGTGAATGTATCGGGGAATATTAAGGGAACATGAAGGATGAAAACGATTTTACGATCCGTGTGGTAGGCGTCTATTTTGATGACGTCGTAGTATTTATGGATGTCATCCTCCTGGTTATAGAGTAACTGGTTCTCTGAGTGATAGGTGAGCAGTGTCCTTATGATCCAACTCAAATCTTCGCTTTTAAGAACGCTGTTATGGACTGTATTGATCCTTGCCAGAGATACTGCAGTTTCTAAGTCGTTCAGTGTTTGTAAAATAACTTGAAGTATCAGGTTGATTTGATCCAATACGTTTCTGGTTTCTAGATAGTGATTGAAGTCAAAAACGAGTCTGTTGAGGTCGGTTTCAATTCTTTTCACTTCTACTGAGATGGTATCTTGATTATGTGTTAGTAATGAGATGGTTTCATTATAACTCTCCATTATTTTGGTGTTCAAGCTGATATGTTGATTCAGATGGCTTATTATGTTTCTTTGATTATTTTCGAGCGAAGCAATAGCGTTCTCATATTTCCTAGCATCTTCTTGGTCCAAGTTTCCAGAAATGGCTTTGATCACACTTCCTAAGCCATCTATCAGTCCTCGTTTGGATCTACTGAGAGGATAAAGGGTCTGTAGCTTTTCTTTGGCAGTTTTCAGCTGGTACTTTAGTCCTTGATCGAAATTCTGCAGGTTGAAGAAATAAGGATCGCTTAGTCCGTTACGAATTGCTGTGGAGACGGCATCATATTGGGATTCTATGGCAAGTATCTCATCGTGGATTGGTTGAAGATCGTAGTAGTGGATGAAATCGTGGGTGCTAGTCTTGATCTTTGCTTGTCCCAGCTTGAGGGGAAGTAATCCTGGATTGCTCTTGAGGTTTTGGATCTCGATTTCCTGTCCTCTCGTCAGATGAAGGCTGTAAAGGGGCGAAGAATTTAGTTATCTTATTGGGCAAATGTCTTATATTTTTCTTATGGATGTTTGCATTCTCTGTCTCTACAGTTACTGTGTGGTCTTTTTGGATGGATTTTGGGGAGAAGGGTGGAAGCAGTTTGTTTCTTTTCACTGTTTTTCTTGTGTACACTTTAGTGCAGGGTTTGTAGGTAATAGGAGTTTCTCTTTTCTTGTTTCTCTTCTGTATGATGTTTGTCTTCTGTTTCTGTAAATCTTCGTTGATTTTCCTATATATTTCCTTCGTTTTTTCTCTGTGTTGTTGGACGTAGTTGTTGATTAAGGCTCGTCTTATATCGATATCAAATGGATCTTGACTATTGAGATGTCCGTTCAGAATATCCATGGGTTTCTGTCTTGTTGCTGAATGGATGGAATTATTGTATCCTAGGATGGCGTAGAGCATCTGTTCTTTGATGTCTCTTTTCTTATGCGTTTCTCTCAATATTCTCAAGTGCTCGATCAGTGTGGAGTGGAATCTTTCAACTATCCCGTTTGACTGAGGGTTCTCTGGAGTGGTATAGTGAATATTGACTTTATGTGTGTCAACAAATTCTTGGATCAGTCCGTTTTTGAATTCCGTTCCATTATCTGTGACGATCATATGTGGTAATCCATGGTGGTTGATAAATACTAAGAGAGCGTTGAGAGTGTTGATAGCATTAGATCCCTCTATTGGATACGCTTGGCCATATTTCGAAAATGCATCCACAATCGTCAGGAATTTTTGTCCACTAGCCTGAAAGGTATCCATGTGTATTATTTCAAGAGGCTTTGTTGGGGTAGGTGTTAGCATAAACTTTGGCTTCTCTGGTCTTCGGTCATACTTGTTGATTTGACAGATCTCGCAAAAGTTGATAGCATCTTCGATATCCTTTTTCATATTGGGCCAATAGTACAATCTTTTGATTCGGGTTTCCGTTTCGGTGATTCCTCTATGATTTGTTTTTCCTTCGTGCTGCTGCGTGATTATTTCTTTTTGTCTAGCTGGGCAATTGACATCTTCCAGAAGGCGGTTGCATTTTATGAGATCGAAAGAAGAGTTCTTGAATGTCTCTCTCAGGATTCTGCACATGCTGGGGTACAGTTCTTCGTCTTCAAACATCAATGCGTATTTCTTTCCTGGGCTGATATATTCCTTGAAAAAGTTGAAAACGTTTTCATCTAGATTGTCGTTTCCCAACTGAGCGTGGTATCTCTTCTTATTCGGAAATATTTCTTCTATCACCGTTCTTGCTGGGTTATAGCTCACTCGTTTGAAGATGACTTGATTATTGAAGACATTGAGAGGTTTTTCCGATATTGGTATTTCCAATATTGGGCTTTCTCTGGCTGTATGGTTAGTGATGCCACTAGTATCTTCATCTGGGGTGGCTTCCTGGCTCAGATTCACACGTTCCTTGTCTCCTTCGGTTGAGGGTTCATTCTGAATCTCCTGTTCGTGCGGTACGGGGTCTTTATCTTCATGGAAATACTGACGGAAGCAATCTTCAAATATATCGCTGATGATGTCATCCGCAGACTCAGGAACTTCTGATGGAGGATGGTTGAATAGAGATGCCTTGTCGTCTTCGTAATTTGCTTCATGAAGCTCCTTCGTGTGTATCTCTATTCTGGAGAGCGCATCGGCGTTGGTATTACTCGTGCCTTTTTTGTAGACCACTTCGTAGTCATACTCTTCTAGCTTCAGGCGCCATCGGACAAGTTTTGAATTTGGATCTTTTAAGGAGAAGAGCCACTGGAGGGGTCGGTGATCTGACAGAATTTTGAATTTTCTTCCGAAAATATACGGTCGAAAATATTTGGTAGCCCAAACGATTGCTAGCATTTCCTTTTCGATGGTGGAGTACTTCATTTCAGTTTCATTCAGGGTCCTGGATGCGTAAGCTATTGGTTTGTCTTTTCCTATGGGGCCTTGGGATAGAACGGCTCCTATGGCGAAATTACTAGCGTCTGTGGTCAGATTAAAGGGCTTTGTGAAGTCCGGGTACTGTAGTAGCGGTTCGTTGGTAAGCAGGTTTTTGCAGGTTTGAACACATTTTAGGAATTCTGGCGTATGTTCTATATGGCCATCTTTCTTAAGACAGGAGGTTAACGGTTTGGTTGTCTTGGCGAAGTCCTTGATGAACTTCCTGTAGTACCCTAGGAGTCCGAGGAATCCTCTGATCTCTTTGACAGTTCGAGGTACAGGGTAGTCCATGATTGCTTTGACTTTTGCTGGGTTTGGTTTTATCCCATTTGGAGTGACGATATGTCCTAGAAAGCTGACTTCTTTTTTCAGGAATTCGCACTTGTCCACTTGTATCTTGAAACCAGTTTCTCGTAGGCGTTGGAAAACTTTTGTAAGGTTAACCATGTGCTCCTGCAGAGATGTAGAGAAGATGATAATATCGTCCATATAAACCAAGCAGATAGTCCCTTGTAGGCCCTTTAGGACGTTGTCCATAACCCTTTGAAAAGTCGCTGGAGCATTTTTCAGTCCAAAAGGCATCCTCAGGTACTCGTAGTGCCCGTTTTCGACGTTGAATGCGGTCTTAGGGATGTCTGCCTCTGCCATTTCTATTTGGTGAAAGCCGCTTGCCAAATCCAGGGTAGTAAAATATTGACATCTTCCCAGTTTGTCGAGGATGTCAGAAATGTTCGGAATCGGGTAGCGGTCGTCTATTGTCTTCTCATTCACCTTGCGGAAATCCACAACGATACGCCATTTTGCTTTTCCAGAGGCGTCCGTTTTCTTGGGAACAACCCAAATTGGTGAAGACCAGGGAGATTGGCTAGGTCTGATGATACCTTGGTCCAATAACGAAGATATTTGCTTCTTGACTTCTTCTTTATGCACGTATGGATATCGGTATGATTTGGTGTAAACTGGAATTTCGTCCTTGGTTCTTATATGGTGTTTGACCTGATTGGTGAATGTGAGAGAGGAATCTGGATGGTGAAAAATGTCGGCATATCTTCTGCATAATTTTCTGATGTGCATCTCCTCTTCTGGATTGAGATGGTCTGTTCTGATTAGATCATCTATATTGTTGATTGGGTTTATGTTTCCTGATGGGATTATATCAGCGGAATAGATATGATGCTCTTGAAGATTTATGGGGTTGCTGTGTACTGGTTCGGCTAGAACTATTTGGAGTTTTTCTGGACCGAAGTTGACAATTTCCGTCCAGGCTAGATGGTCACAGGCATCGGTGAGAGCTTCTCGGATGTAAGCGCCTTGCAGTTCTTGTCTTGGTATCATGATGGTTCCATTCTTCTCTTTTACCGGTAGTCGTACTTGCGTCACGCTGTCTGGCTCCAATTGAATAGAGTAGAACTGAGTCTTATTGGTTTCGTAGTACTGGATTGGGAGAGAGGAGTGCTCGGTTGAAAGGAAGGATTCAGGGAAATTCAGTTCAGCTTTGAGAAATTTCAGATTGTCGAGTCCAATGAGGCCATCGAAAGTTTTGTGGAATTTGAAAAGGTAGAATTTGAGAGTACCATTTGAGTTGAACTCAGGAAATATGGGAATTTCTGCACTGTAATCTTGAGAATAGTTTTGGAAAATGGAGGTGACGACAAAGGGATCTTTTTTTATGCAATCCTTGTAATGTTGGAAAGCTAAATCGGGATTGAGGAAGGATTTTGTTGATCCGGTGTCAATGAGGAGTTTGAGAGGGGGATTTGAAATGGTTATATAGGGAAGTTCTCTTTTGTCGTCGAAGGTATGCAGTTCCACTATGTTTCTGGATTTTGTCTTGGATCCAATGGAAAATTTACATCTGGCTCCTGTTGGTCTTCTTGAACCTGGAATTCTTCAGTTGTTTCTTGGTTGGGATAAAAATAGGTTTCTTCATCGTAATAGGGGTTCGCTTCATATCCAAAGTCTTCGTCGTGCTGCTCAATGTTGAACATGGGAGCTGAATTGAAATTTGGTCTTGCTTGGGGTTGGGTTCTCATGCTCCTTGTTGGTGCTCCATAAGTATTTCTCGTACTGATGCTCATTGGTGTTGGTTCTTGTCCGTTCTGCCTATTTGGTTGATTCTGTGCAAAACGTTGTGGTTGGACTGAAGGCCACATTTGTCTCTGTTGAGTGTTTGGTTGCCAATGTGGTCTAAAGGTCGGTTGTTGAAGCTGTGGTTGTGGTCCCATTGGTTGATGAGATTGTTGTACAGGTCGTTGAAAGTGTTGCATGGGTTGGTGCATCCGCTGTGGTATTGGATGTTGGGCATATTGGTGATTTGTAGCTCTTTGTGGAGTCTGGAGTGGTTTCTTGGAGACTTGTGGGGGTCCAAAGGTCCTTTGCAGATAACGGATATTATTTTCCTCTTGAATGTACTGCATAGCTGTTGCCAAGTCTAGTGGTTTCATTGCTCTTATGGTGGATCCCATGGGTTCTCGTAGTCCGGCTAGGAATGTTGTTAGAGCTTGTTGTTGGAAGAAATTCTTCTTGCTGGTCTTTATCGTATTGTCGGCAGTGTGTAATTCGATATAGTTTGATATTGTGTTCAAAAGTCCCATGACTTTTTCGTAAAAACGTTGTGGGGTTTCATTCTGATCTTGTCGCAGGTTTACCAAATCTCTTGTCAAGGAATTTTCGTTCCGTTGGTCAGCGAAGTTTTGGATTAAGGTTCCTTTGATGCTGTTCCAGTCACTACATCCATAAACTGAGATGACATCTTTGGCTCTGCCTCGTAGTTTGTTGAGTAGTCCTTGTATCAATATATGGTTCTGGAAACAACCGGGATCTTCAGTATTCCAGTATTCATTCAGCAGCATTGTTGATACGTTGATAAACTGGTATAATTCATTTGGGTTTCCATCGTATTCGGGTACAATCCAAAAATTCTTCAGGTCGAACTGGTTTGCCGTGTTTATGGAATTTGGGTTTGCCATGTTGATGGGATTTGTAGGTTGGTCAGTTATTTGAGTAATAATTGGTGGGATAGAATTGGTATTTGGAAGTTGATTTGATAGAACTAAGGTAGGAGGACGTAAAATATTATTTGCAATTGGTGATGAGGTTGGATTCATTTGTGCTTACAGGATGACGATGATGGCTCGTTGCATATTCGGTCACCAAAAATGTTCTGATAACTTATTCCTATGTCGATATTTCTTGATGGTCGGTAGTGAAGAGGTATTCTTGTCTACGGCCGAAATTCTTCTTGGAGTACTTGCTTCTCTATGGAACTTGGTTCGGAGAATAGTGGATAAACGTTTGAGAACGACGAGGATCTTCTAAGGGCTCTTCCACTATCCTAATGACTGCGCCAATTATATTTCTCGTTCACACAAAAGGGTTTTTAAAAACTTTTTATTTGAACAGAGTAACAACTTAACACTATGAAATATAAGTACTGTCGAATATAATTCAATTGATCCTATTTATATATAAATTATTGCCGACTTTGCAGATATCAGCATAAATAATTGATGTCGTCTTCGGGTCATCGAACAATATCTTGCTGATGTAAGGGGTTATCGAACTGTAACTCGCGCCTGGAATATCTACCGGAGAAATAACGCTGACGGTGTTCCCACCGAACCACATAGCCAAGCCGTGCCTGGAATACCTACCGGAGAAATACCGCTGACGGAGTTCCTGCCGATGGACCCACTTCGTGTACAAGTTATCTTTTCTCACCGGACTTTATCATGAACGATCATATTGCTGATGATACGTTTTAAGATTCATATAAATACTTGTTTGGATTAGATAAAGACTCAGTTGATGTTTAACTATTCTTTTGATACTGTTGTTGCTATAAGCTTTCGGAAATAAAGATCATGAGTTGAAACAGAAGTTATCAAAGTGGATTCATTTATTTCTGTGTGACTTGGTAATTCAACAATTCATCAGAGGTTGTTCATCATCTCCGTGTTCGAATCTCCGAACCAAACGACTGCGAGATTCGAAACGTAACTCGATGATTAACAGGCCGAGGGAGCCTATTCCACGGTACAGTGAATAAATTCCCGGTGGTTGAAATAAAATTGGTGGATGTAAAAGTAGGTAAATCAAAAGAATTCAACGTTGTTTCACCCACAGGAACTTTTACAACCTTCTTTGAAAATTTACGGTCCAGCACCACTCGTTCAAACCTCAGATGATAAACATGCGTTTTGAACGAGATATTTAGCAATAATACGGAAATCTATGTACCGATCAACGGTGAAATCACCTCCTGTCGTCCGATGATAAACAGGCCGAGGGAGCTAATTCCACGGTACATTGAATGAATTCGCGGTGGTTGTAAAAATAGGTGGGTGATAGATTCTAGTGAGAGTTAGATCAATTAAAAAAAAAATATTCGTCCACAGGCGATTTCGCAACCTTCTACTCAAACTCCTATAGCGGGGAACAAACCTACTCGTTCAAACCTCAGATGATAAACATGCGTTTTGAACGAGATATTTAGCGTAATAATACGGAAATCTATGTACCGATCAACGGTGAAATCACCTCCTGTCGTGGAGCAAGAAACCTTTCGGACAAAAAAATGAGGGGTGTCGGAATAATGGACACATGGATGGATTCAAAATGAATGGATTTTCCTGAGTTCACTAACTAATTCAGGATATTCCCCTATGCCAGGAATGCAACCTTCAGAATGCATTTACTATATCTAGCATCACTCACTCATGACAAAATTACACAAGGGAATCTCATTACGGTACCTAACCTCACTTATGAATCGCCAAAAATCATTAAAAATATCTGTTCTAGGGTGAGATTCGTGAGATCTTATTCCTAGAATGTATTCAAGAGGTTGTCATGATCAAGCTGATCAACTATATTCATTGCAAGAATGCCTGTGAAGTTTGAGAATCGAAGGTATAACGAAGCGTTAGGCGCAGCGAAACACCAAGTGTGAAATACAAAAACAGACAAGGTTCGAAACAATTTTCTGATTGAAATACTGTCAGTATGTCTTGATAGAGCTAGAGAACGGTCAGTTATTCTGGAAAGAACTGAGAATGTAGTGAATTTGAATAAAAGCAGTCTATAGGTAAATTTCTATTCTCTCTGCTATCAAGTACACAGGTAGGAAAAAAAACGCTTCGTTACAGGTTGCGATCTCTTCTCACTAGCCAATCAAATGAAAGTGGAAAAACCCGACTGCACATTTTCACTTAGTGCAAATTTAGCTTCAGACAAGACTGACAAGAGCGTGTTGGCGACATCTGTACATATTGTACGGAAACCTCCAAAAGCTCAATTATCCACCAAAAATCAAGCAATCCAGATTTCGCCACTTTTATCCCAAACTTCTACAGGTATAAGTAAACACACCAGGGTTTTCAGGCATCTTAGTTCAAGTTCATTCGAACAGCGCTCTATAGTGGTTATTCAATGTCAACTGTCAATGACGAATCAAGATCTGTGTTCTCAACCATGAAATAATAAGAAAGAAACAATAAATGGTTTATATTCATCAAAATCAATATACACCAACAGTTTTCAAACCCATTTTTTCTGCGGAAACCAACTTATCTCTATTGAATGTTAATGCTAAATGTGGAGAATAATCGTTAAAATTGGAGTTTAAGTGAAAACAGACATTATTCCGAAGTGAAATCAACCTGGAGCAGTGTCTTGCAAATCTTTCAATAATCAGTTCAGTTTAAGATCACTTTTGTTATATCAAAGTTCAGAAAATACCTTCTGTGTTCTTGTGACGATGGAATTGTTACCCTGGAGTTCCCAATTCTGCATTCCAATATCCTCTACAGCTACAACGCCCCGGTCTGCCTTCTATTTGGATTTGGAAATGTTGAGTTCGTGATAGGAAATTAGTTATTGTTCATAATATCAGCTTCAATAATGTGCAATTAATCCATTCACTTCTGTTTCGTTTTCTTTTTTTGCAACTCTTGTTCTTCTTAGGAAAATCTTAGGTTAAATTCGGGAATATGAACACCTCACCTATTTTGATGAAATTTGCACAGATTATGTAAAACACAAAAAATGACCATACCAATCGAAATTTCTGTGCGGAAACATCTCTGAGATGGTTTTATCGGCATAGAAGTTTCATAATGATCATATATCATATATTCCAATCCGAATACTTCAAAGTCAACTATTAACGTCAATTCTTATAATAATAGAGGGAATTCATCAACTGAATGAGATTCAAAAAATCGAGAAGGAATGCTAATATTGCCAATTCTAATCTCAATAATCTTTACCGACGTATTTCACACAGAACGATTGAAATGACAGTCTTTCACTCATATCACAGACTTTTGGACATTATAGGCATATTGAATCGGATCTTCGAAGTGCGACGTTGCCAATTCAATACTTCAAAAAATGTTTATTCAATTCAATGTCTATTATTATGCAAGCACGAAAATCACTATATATGATGTCATTTGATTTTCTCAACATTGATATACTGATAAACAAAAAGATGTCAAATATGATTGATGGAAATGAAGAGTCTGTCCACGTGGCGGATGATGAAGACAAATCAGATATCGAAGACTCCATACAAGCAGTAGCACATTTTCGAAACAATCGGCCCTTTTCAGGGCCACCAATATTATATTTCAAAAGAATTCGTTTGCACATGAAGAATTTCTTAGCTTTTTTCATTAGGTCGGTTGTGTTAGAAGATCTGAGAAAGGTTGGGCCAGATCAAAACTCAATAACGCAGACGGCAACTATTTTCCTTCACATTGTCAATGCTAATAAATTACCGGATATTTTGAAACTTCCGTTGTTGAAAAGGTCAAAGTTGGGTAAGATGATTTTCCCTTCTTCACATATCATATTTTTTACTTTTCTAACATAAGGTAATAACGTTTAAAGGACGCTCCGCTGGCTTTTCGAAAATCCGCGCGCTCGGCCGACATTTCGGAAATCCGCGCGCGCGTATTTCCGAAATGTCGGCCGAGCGCGCTCACTTCACTCGCGTTCAGTAAGATGATTTTCCCTTCTTCATGATCTTTTTTTTACTTTTCTAACATGAGGTAATAACGTTCAAAGGACGCTCCGCCGACTTTAAAATGGCTCCAAAATCGGAATCGGAGCCGAAACGTCGACAACAAAACTCCAGACGCGGTTCAACCTGAACTCAATGACATCATGCATATATATATATATATATATATATATTGTAAAAATATTGTTCGTTTCGTTAACCCCCAGCACTCATCTTGACAGAGTGACAGAGTGAATCTCCACTCTGATGAGTGCTGGGGGTTAAGACTCAGGCCTCGCCACCAAGTCAGGCAGTCTTGAGAATGGTTCCAAAGTGGGAGCCGAAACGTCGTAAGAAGAAAAATTCCAGACGCGGGTCAACCGGAAGTCCCAGAGAGCATATATATATATATATATATATATAGTCATTGGACCCCGCTGATCATATCACCGGTTATCTTTCCATTGAGGCACTTGCCTGTCCGGATCCACTCCTCACAGTCGTAAGGGGCTGTGGGGGCACTGGCGGTAAACCAGAATTTAGAACCGCAGAAGTTCCGGAAATGTTCGGGGGCGCGTTAAGTTCCCAACCCCAAACATATATATATATATATATATATATATATATATATATATATATATATGTATATATATATATATATATATGTTAGCATGAAGATTCTCACGGACGAAGTATGATGAGTTGTTCTACTCTCGAACAATCAGAGAGGCTATCGAAATTGAGAAACGACCGAGTAGTATGAATAAGAGAGATGATGCCCAAAGATTACCAAGAACGTGGAAATCCATCCTATCACAAAACAAAAACAAGCCGATCACACCAGAGGAAAAAGGTCGGACCTTATCAAGTAATTACCATACAGACATAATGAAAAATGCAGTCGGACCAACGAAGAAAGTGGGAGGGGCCCAGGTCAAAGATACCATCAATGAACACCCCTATATATTGAGAAGTAGAACTCGAAATAATTAGTCGAGTTCGGAGGACGAAACTCAATCATCACCTAGAAGATGGCAAATGAGACTTTGCCGAAACGTTGTGACAATTATCCTTCAGGGGATCAAAACCACAGAACACGGAATGAAACCCGAAAAAACAACTACATATATATATATATATATATATATATATATAGATGCCTGTTAAGTTGTCACCTCCGTTAAGTTGGGTAGGCGACCTGACCTCCGGGTCAAGGGGCTGTCTGACTGATATAAAATTTGTGAATATATGATGAGGGGAAAGTCCAGAATCCGTTAATCAAAAGAGGGGTAAAGATTTATTATTTTGAATTTTGGTAGGAACCGAGAAGGCGTTGTTTCCTCATCATATATAGGCATATACTTGAGATATCTTCTCCGTTGTCACCTCCTACATTGTTGCCACGTTTCGGAGGACACAACGTAGAGTAGGTCTCTAGATCATACAATATTATATAACATTTTGAGCGAACTCACATAATCCAGTCTATGACCATTTTCGTGTGTATTTATTCCATACAGCTGCGATTTGCATGAAAATTTGAATTTAGTTTCTTCTTACCCTCTATTTCAAAATCTACCCTGTGCCGAGGATTGCTTTTTCCCTGGGGGTGGATGCCACCCCTCCTGGGAAGGGGGTGAAAAAATTTTCTTTGAAAATAAGTGCGGAACTTCCATGAAGTTTTTTCAGAAAGGCATTACTTTTCGACTTATTCGCGAGTGAAATTGTCGGTTTTCAGGCAAAAAAAACACGTTTTTAGATTTTTTTTGCGAATAACTAAAAAAATTAATAGTTTTTCAAGTCCTTTGAAAAACCTTCATTTTTATGTTTTATGTAAGTTCCTAGCATCAAAATTGAGCGAGATATGCAGAGAATAATGTCGATTCCTATTTTTTCGTTGGAAGAAAAATAGTCAAAATCTCACCCTCTCTTCCACTTCTTTTGAAAAAAAAACGTTGCCACTTCACATTTCACTTCATTAATGTTCTTATGGTACCTACGTTCTAAGTGTTTGACCAGTTGAAAGTGATGAGAGAAAATCATTTTCGTTGTTTAACAAAAAATCTCCTTTTTTTGAAAATAACTCAAAAACTATTAATGACACGCAGAATTTTGTAGAGTTCAATAGAAGATGATTTTCTCTCTTCAAGCTCAATTTTTTTCAAACATAAGTACTTTCAACTGGTCAAACACTCAGAACGTATGGAAAGAACATAAATTGAGTTTATTGTGAAGTGGCAATAATTTTTTTCAAATGGGATGGAAGACAGGGTAAGATTTTCACAATTTTCTCCAACGAAAAAATAGGAATCGACATAATTCTCCTCATACCTCGATTAGTTTTGATATTACGAACTTCCATGAGAAATAAAAATTGAGGCCTTTCAAAGGACTTCAAAATGGGTTCAATGAGATTTTCCCGAAAAATGCATTGGTTCTTGGTCATTGTACGTAGAAACTTTTCATTTTGGCAATACCAATCATTTTTCAACGAGCAATAATTCCGTTTGTATTGGGTCTGCATAATTCATGAATACACGATTACCTTTGTAAAACCTAGAGTATTGCTCACTTCAGGTTTTTCTATTGAATGTGTATTTCTCAAGTTATTCGCAAAAAATAATCTGAGGAAAACTTCATGAAAAAAAAGCTGCTTTGAATTAGTCAATATATCGATTTCCGCACTTATTTTCGAAGAAAAATGTTTCACCCCCAAGAAGGGGTTGCATCCACCACAGGGCAGATTTTGAAATAGAGGGTAAGTAGAACCTAAATACAAATTTTTATACAAATTGGTATTGTATGGGATAATTACACAGTTTACACATTTTTACACGATCATAGACTGGAGTGATAGGTGGAATATTTGAATTAGGTTTTCGATCAATCTGTATGGAGTTCTGTCTTAGAGTTCCAATTGATAATATCTGAAAATAAAATTAGGATGTCAATGAAATATTGAAAAAAAAACGAAGAGTTTCTGTGTATTCGATTTCATTGCTCAGGTTAAATAATGATATCTCTAGCAGATTTCTGAAGATATCTGGAAAACTTTTCCCATTTTGAAACACGATTATTTCATTCATTTCATAATTTAAAAAACTATGACTGGCTTCTTCATTTGACGAATTGATCAGCGATGGATTCAATGTTCCTGTGGAACTGTTCTAAGATTTCACCCTCTCGATTTGAATTATAAAATATTCTTGATGAAATAACATAGGTTTGATGTTGATTACTCCATTAGGTCTCAACAAATACAGTTCAACAATAAATATGCAAGCACATCCGAATTTTTGTTTAAGAAAATACCATTTCGGAGATCGTGGTTCTTGGAGTGTAATAGCACGAAACAGGCTATAACAAATTCAGTACTTTCTGCACGGATCTTAGAATTTCTTCATTATCTCTTCTATTCCTGTATTCACAGAGAATTGTCTTTGGAATGTTCCGACGTTTCTGTTCATAAAATACATCAAAATGGTTAATGCAATGATATAAATACTACACTGTTCTTTTTAGAATATGGTTGATCACAGGATCAATCAAAAATAAAGAATTGGGTGTTATTGGTGACGAATCCTTCCTGTGATAATATAATGAGCGAATTTCTAATAGCGTGTATATCCTGGAATATTTTTAACCGAATGTAATGTGTGAAAAATTTCGCTCTGATATTTGTTTTTTCAATTTTTGAAGGTGACATTGCCTCATAAGTCAGTTATATATCTTTATTTTATTCAGATATGCAAGTTATTGAAGTTGAAACGAATTTTATCGAAACGTTGTATCCTCTGGAATACACGTATAAGATTCTGAAAACTTCATATGATATTTCGCAGAAAACAATATATTTCAACCACTAGCTCTTGAAAAAATATATTCATCAAAAATACTTCGGTTCCAAACCCTACAGATATCAAATTATTTCTATACTGATTCGACACAAGTTTCTCTATCTACCTCAGCTATGCATTCTTTTGATGAGAAAACTATGGTAGAACTAGTTTTTGTCGGATGCATCATGTGAACTGTCATAAAATTAATAATGAATACTAAATGTCCCAGTGACTCTTTCGTAATTTCCTTCCGTCAGTATATCTTTAATGGAATGCTCTCAGCTATCACAAGAAGATACATTGGAATATTATTCTTTTCTGAATTTACAAAAACTGCTATGAGTCCATCAAGTATTTAAGACTAAAGCAGAAAAAATGAAACGTATGGAATCTCATTGTTGACTGGAGTATTCCCAACTGACCAGTAACTTTTTGTTTATTAAAATGAATATGTTCGTTTGTTTTGTTTGTTTGTATGTCTCTAATAGACTCGAAAACTGCCGAATTCGATTCTCTGAAATTTATGGAATATTTTCGAAAAAGGTTGGTTGGGTGGCAGGATTTTTTTTACAATTGTTTTCTTGCGGGCGTTTCGAATTTGATTAAATTATCCTTTGGGGCTCTGTAACAATGAATTTTCATGAATATACCTCCCACAAAACTTTTATGATTATCATTATTTCTATTTCACGAGAAATGATGAAATCCCAATCAAATTACTCACAGAAAAAGAATTTTTTTTTGTTTAACTTATAACTATATTAAAAACCATTAGACATATTAGACACATAATAAAAAAAACATTGCAACAACAAAATTTTATAGACAAACAACCAACACAACCGACAGGAAACAAACGAATAACTTCATGTATGATTTCTATAACGTGGTGTTTGTTTTTATCAATGACAGAAAGAATGGGACCTAAAAATGGGGGGAATTATTTAGGTATTTTACTGATCAAGTTGAAATGTGCGTATTCAGGCCATCGACATCCCTTCTAGTGTTGACACTATCGTGTTTGAGAGTTTGAGGATATGCAACATTTCGCTAAGAAGTCATTTGGATGAAATAAATATGGTTGAACATCTAGAATAGTTGGATGATCAAAATCAATCATGTGTCTATGCTCCCCTTATATTCTACGAGGGCTGTGCGGTTTTTCATATTTATTTTCTTAGAGTGTCTCATGTGTTCTGAAATTAGTATTTCAAGATACCATCCTGTTTGACCTATTGGTCAAACAGGACGGTATCTGGACAGCTTCCATAATTCAATTTGTACATTATGTTGGATTGTATGTCTCGAGGTGTTTAATTTTTTGTTTTGAGAAAAAGTTCTTTCCAACTGTATTTTCATTTGAGAAAGCCACTTCCATTTGTTCGTTACTGAGTAGCATTCCAAGTTTTTCAGATGAATTTTCTATGTATGAATAATTCAGCGATATCGGATATATGAAGCCATTCATTTGTTTCATGTCGTTTATGTTGGTTGTTTATCTCTAAAAAAATTGTTCTTGAGTTTTTTTTTTATTTTCAATTATGTATATGAGTGATATGTCCGTTTGTTTTTGAAATGTTTATGAGGTTAAAACGAAAAAAAAAAACCTTTTTCGGTGAGTATTTTGATTGAGAATTCATCATTTCTTCGTTAAACTTCAATTGTGGGAGGTATATTTATAGAAATTCATTGTTACAGAGCCTAGATAAAACTTATTGAATTCGAAACGTCAGCAATGAATTCGAAACAATTGTTTTTATTTATAAAAATTGATCTTATTACCCAACCAACCTTTCTCGAAAATGATTATTAGATCACTAAACCAGTCAAATGGTTACGGAATATGTTCGACAGATTTTGAGGATATTTGAAGTAGTCCGAGCCATTTTCATCAAGATGGCAGATTCAAGATGGCGAACGAGTTCCGTAATTATGGTTAGATTCGATTCAAAATTGGAACGGAACGGAAAGGCATGCGTTGCAATGAATATGAAGAAAAAAAAGTCACTAATATAATCACCGGCTCTGGAAATCGAAATAAAATCGGACCCTCATCTTATAGCTTGGCAGCCATATTTATCACTATCATTACTCAAAAAAACATTCATGATACAATTTATGAAACTTCTTTTAAAATGATTTTTGAATGATAAATATTTTTCATACGTTCACCATTTCAAAAACGGACTAAAGAAAATATAATATTTTTCCTAGCCCCATAAAGATTTATATCTGTATAAAGATTCCTTGAACGGAAAACGTGAGGGTGCATGCGCATGTTGTATTATACATTGCAGGCACCCCACGTTTTTTGTTGAAGGAATCTGTATGGGAATTGAAAAAAGTCATTAATACTTTTCAGTCCGTCTTAAAAACATGGTATATTGAAAAATATCTACTAAATGATAATTATTTTCTGCTTTTCGGGTCTACGGAATTTTGCAATGATTAGAGCTTACCCCAAAAACTCCCACATACCAATTTTGAATGGAATCGAACAATAATCACAAAATTCGTCCGCCGTCTTGAATTCATGAATTGAAACAAAACATTCGTAGTCCCCGACCCCGAAGGCCCCCACACACCAATTTTGAATAGAATCGAACCATATTCACAAAAATCGGTCGCTATCATAGAGTAACAATTTCTTTTTAACCAGATACAAATTTCGTAATGCATTGTCAGCCACTTCTGAGCTATTGGCCAAATTTCTAGTATCTAGCTCATCGGGAAGTTAGTTTAAAATCGATCACAAAATTCCACTCGAATAATTATGCGTCGAGTTATGCGTAATAAAAACATGGTGATGAAATATCAGAATATATTTTTGGAGAAATATAGCGTAATGAATTGACACCAGAATTATGAACACTTGACAAATTTCAAGTCAATAGGAAAACCAAAAGTGGGTCAAATGTCACTTGCAATATTTCCCAGGTAACAGGTAGGTAGAGAGAGAAACTGATGAACCGAGAAATACGTCAGAAAAAAGCAAGTCAAGAAAGCATTATGGTCGTGGAATTTACTCATCCGTATTTTGGTGCTGTCATCTCTATTTATGTTGAAATGGTGTTGATGTTTCCTGCATTGAAAATATTCTCGCGAGATAACTTTAGACCTGGAACCAAGAAAATACAATGTTGCCATTTTTGGAGATGACAGCATACCCGCTGATTAACGGAGGTGACAACGTCAAATATGTAACCTTAAATGCATGCGACGCTAGCGCCAGTGATATACGGTTGAACTAAAAACTTTTTGAGTGGGTAAAAAAGGGTCTTTGTGACCTCCGGACAAATTTTTGATATGATGATCCTTGGAACCTATAGAACCTATCTGGCCAAAAAACAAGCAGAAACGTTGTTATATATGAGGTGACAACGCTGTTTGAGTTTCCGTTTTTGAGGTGACAAGGTACCCTTTATCAATATATATATATATATATATATATATATATATATATATATATATATATATATATATATATATATATATATATATATATATGGCCATTCTTTTCAGTCGATGATAGCCAGCTAGTAAGACAACTCAGACCTAGACGCAAGGTCACCCAGTCTTGAAAATGGCTCCGAAATGGGAGTCGAAACGTAGACAAGTAAATCTTTCCAGACGCGGATCAACCGGAAGTTCCAGCCAGCATATATATATATATATATATATGTGTTAGTGTTTATGTTTTTAAAAATATTTCAATCACTTCATTATTACAAAATCGCAATATTGGAATATCGGAATAAATAAGGTTATAATGATTCGAAGACTGGGAAGACTTGAATGACGGCCTTCTCTGAGCAGGAAAGAGCATTTTCAGATTGAAAGGACATATTCATCCAAAATTTGAAAAATTTCCATCCTGACCACAATTTACCCTTCATTTTGAGAACAGATGCATCCATGCAAAGATTTGCAGGAGTGTTAATTCAGATTCAGCAAGGAAAAGAAGTTCCGATGTCATTTATATCACGCATCACTAAAAAGCATGAAAGAAACTATAGTGTCACTGAATTATAATTAGCTAGTATAAACTTTTGCATAACGAAATTTGGATATTATTTATTGGGAGAAAAACTTTATATAGAAACAGATCACAAGGAACTTTTGTCTATTGTAAATTGTAAATATGCAAGTAACAGGGTACATAGATGGGCATTATTACTTCAGGCATATGAATTTGAAATTCGACACATTCCAGGAAAACAAAATTCTATAACTGACCCGATTACAAGAATGGAAACGAATAAATCTAATGGTCCAAGACAAGTTAAAATAGGGGTGAATATTTTCAGGAATGACACAGGGTTATTTTGTATTGATACAGTATTGCGAGATCAAAATCAATTAACAGATAAAGAAAAAAGGGGAACAATAGTAATGAATGAAATAGTTATCAAAGTCATTAATGGAGGAGAATTGTATGTCGTAACGAAAATATTAGCTGAAAATTTGATAAGTATCATTCAAGAAAAAAAATTACACATCGGAATTAGAAAAACTTGGATGATATTCAGAGAAGATTATACAAGCTTTAGAGATATTGAAGTAAGTAAAGATATTATCAACAATTGCCATAAATGTCAATTGGGAAACAGGGTTAATAGAAATGAATCAAAAAGTATGATTATCAATAGATCATTACAAATCATTTCTATAGATTTTGTGAGCAATTAGATTCCAAGAATTCACAATAATAAGCATATTTTTGTTATAGGGGACCATTTTTCAAAATTCATTAAATTATATCCTACAAAGAAAACCAATTTTAAGACAGTGAAAAAGTTATTAACAAAATTCATGGTAAGAATAGGTAAACCAGATCAGATGATTCTTGATAATGCTACATATTTCAATAATGAAAATATGATGAATTTCAATAAAAATTTGGGAATGAAATAACATTTCACAAGTATCAGACATCCTGCAGCAAATCCTACTGAGAGATATATAAGAGAGGTGATTTTAATATTCAAGACTAACATCACAAGAGAACCATAGACAATGAGATAAAAGTTACAAAATATAGAAAAATATGTGAATGAAGTTCCAAGTACCATGACAGAAGAATGCCCAACATATATTATGACTGGAAGAATGCCTGATCAAGAATGGATAAATGAACATAGAAATTTGAATGATATTATGGAAAAAGTGGATGTGAGAATCTTAAGGAATTTAAAAAAAGTGAATCAGTAATAGTAAAAACTTTGACAGTACCAAATACGAAATTAGGAATATGTGCGAAGCTCCAATCACCTTTTGAGGGACCATATGAAGTGGATAATGAGGGAGCTAACAATAGTTATAGATTGATACATCCACATGATAGGTCATTAAGAGGACTTTTCAATATAGAGGATGTTTATCAATTCAAAGTCTAATCCACAAGTGTTGTTGTTTCGAATGATTCTCCATTGGAATCCAATGGATTTCTGATGAAATGTGTGAAACAAAGACAGTAATATTGGTAAAATCAAAAAGCCATAAAATTAATATTCAAATCTTGCTAACAGAGTATCAAAAACTTGAAAATGAATTTTTGGAAATTGTTATGATATGGAGTATGATGAATGAGAATGGAATGAAGACAAAAAAATTATTTGATCATGATACATTCCAGAAATCCATGCTAATTGTGTTGGTTATGTTATTGGCGTTGTACACTTGGCAATCCGCAACCTTTTTCGACTCTGATCAGTTTTTCACAGTTTGAAGGATGGCAGCATGGCTCGTCCATTCTCAGCATGACATGTATTGAGTTGTCGAATTCTGTGCAACCTAGAAATGATCAGAATTAAACAAATTTTATAATCTTTTTCCAAATTCAGTCTCAAAATCTATCTATTTCGAAGAACATCCTATATAAGTTTCCAGCAATTCAAAGTAGAATAATAGATCAATGTCAGATGTCAGGAGAATTTGGAATTTGAATTGGCTTGAAATAGTAAAGGGTAACAGAAAGATAGTTATAATCATTGTTATTCAACTTAGTTATGAGTGTATAGTTTATAGAATGAGAAATGGAAAATAGAAAAAATGTTATAACAAGAATCTAAAATGAAAGTGCCAATATGTCATGATGACAGTTTTTTTAAATGTGTGCTGGAAGAAAAAATAAAAGGCGCTAGGTTTCCAAGAAAAAGTGTTGGGAGTTTTTTTAGACGAAAATTGTCGCACAAAATCGATGAGAAAAAGTGAGATTTTCCTAAGAAGAACAAGAGTGGCAAGAAAAGAAGACGAAACAGAAGTGAATGGATCAATTGCACATTATTGAAGCTGATATTATGAACTAATTTCCTATCCGGAGCGTTGTAGCTGCAGAGTTTATTGGAATCAGAATTAGGAACTCCAGGGTAACAATTTCATCGTCACGAAAACACAGAAGGTATTTTCTGAACTCAAATATAACAAAAGTGATCTGAAACTGAACTTCATACCTACCCTCTCCATTCTGAAGGAGTTTTCATCACAGTTGCTTCATGCTCTTTTTCTCTAGGATCTGAAATACCTAATATATCTAGATTCCAAAACCTACTTATGTCATCTTGACAAAACAATGAAGTAACCACCATCGACGAAGATATGGAACTGTCGTCTCGACTTCTACATGAAGTTTTCCATTAAAAAAATATCTTACCTAATTTTCTCCATAGCTTCTGAGCCACTCTTCAAGGTATGCTCATTGCAACTGAATAATTTTTTCAGCTAAATCAGCGTCTAAAATCTTTCACATCGGTTATGGGTATTCCTAACTCGGCCAGTTCTAATTCCCATCACGAATCGAAATGATTTGACTACATATAACTTGTTGACTAAGAGCATTAAAAATACACCTATATTTCTCATTGACATTTTCTAAGGAGACATTGTAGCAATCATGATCAACAATATCGGAAAGAATACCCCCAAACAAAGCTGAAGAATTCGTTTGTTTTTCAATGAAAAATGTTCCATTTTGATAGCAAGTATTTTAGAACGCTGTGAACCCGTATCTGTGATGGTTTGATGAAACGAGATTCATTAGAACCACAAGTTTTAATAACTGAAGTTTGCGAAAAAAGTTTCATCAAAAAATGAGTTGCGTAAGCTCTCAACGATGATCCCAGCATCTGAATTTGAAGATGCTACTACATTTTCAGATATTTTATTACACATTAGAGTGGCATGCCTACCCCTCCACAGAAAACTTACGATCTTGACGGCACACTCAGCAATATGTCCAAATTTCAAGAATTAATAAATGACATCTGCCCTTGCTTATTGGAACATTTGGTTTTCCATCGAATGACAGTACTTTTGTTTTACTGTCGTCAAAGTTCATAACAAATGAGTCGTTTTCTTGCCTGATATGCACTCGAGTGTTTCATTGTTGTTTGATGAAACAGAAAAAGTGGGCACCGGCATGCTTGATGTACTTTCTGAGCCAAATTCGCATTTTTTTCTTGTGATGAACATACAAAACTAGTTTCAACAGGACACATTCCTTGTTCATTTTCGAATTCCTAACCGAAAAATTCCATCAATTCATCTAATTTTGTTTTCGAAACAGTTGTAGAATCGAAATGAAAACTGCCATACTATCAAAATATCTTCGGGTAAAAAAGACTCTACCAATGGAAATATCATTGCGGCGCTTTTATCAGATTTTATACCTGAAGTTTTCAAAGATTTCAGTTGGTATTCAATTTGGTCATACAGAAAAATAAGCTTCGTTTAGGAGTCCAAATTTGTGTTATAGTTCTTTTCTCAAGAGGACAAAAAGTGGAACACAGTGGACTTTCAATTTCAATTTTAATGTAGTTTGATCACATAATAACAACACTTGGAATATTACATTACGGGTTAGAGGTCTGCGTTATAATGATTTAAAAAAATGCAATCTTTATAACTTGTCGAGTGTGCAAAATGCGTTCCATCGCGAATTGCCAGTTCCAGTGGCGTGTATGGCAACGACAGCAACGGGGACCATACTCTTCCCTCCTTAAGCTGAATCGATGGTGGTTTTCTACCATTGATATATATGGATTTTCCTCTGAATATTGGTTTCCGTGATTGCACATGGTGGTATGGATTTCTATATGTTTGGGTATCTTCGTCTTCATTAGGTATTGCAGGAAGATTGATTTGAGGACTTGACACTGTTCGACCCAGAGGTAGAATTCCTGGATTTCGGAAACATCTGTTATTGGTCGGATCATCGGTGTGGATGATAATGTTACTACTGGAAATCGAATGATCGTCATAAGTAACTTGAAAGCGTTTTTCGGAACGTTGCTTCTTGGTAGGTAGATGAGAACCAATGTATGGAATCCATTGGCAACGGCAACAACAGCAACATACGGCTATTATAATAATGGAAATAACCATACTGGACAGCGGGATGTTGAATAAGGTGCGGTGTTCTCCCAAAAATGGTTTGCTGATCTCCTTCTGAAGAGTTTCGTCTAACATTTCTAATTTATGCTTGGCGTGACGTAATTCGTCTAGATTAATGTTGTTCAGTTGTAAGGAATCCGTTGACATAGTTTTTATTTTTTCCCTTTCATTGATACAACAATCGTCTTTATTTATGTTCATCCTCGGCACGAAATGTGCGAAGTTTCTAGTAAGATTGGTTGTCGATACTGGTACTGATAATAATGTGTAACATCTGCATCTTGGTTGCAGTTTCAAAAACCCGGCATCTTGGATTGATATGTCGTAGATAGTTCCGGTGTTTGGCTCACAAGCAATGGTTGCTGATAAAGGTCTTGTGATAATGAATATCCCTCGGTTTGGCGATAATTGGTGATATATTTTTACCTCCGCTTTTATTGTCTTGATTGGACAATCTTCTGGAATTTTTCTCAGTTGGTTCAGCTTCATTTCAACTTCACAACTTGGATTTTCTGTTGTGAGGCATATTATTGGGTGTTCACATGATGTTGTACCATCGTCAATTTTTTTGCAAACAGACAAATCTTTCAGTGTAGGAAACCTAGTCCTTTTCGAATTGAGGAGTAAAAAGGAATATGGAAGGTCTATGAAGGAATAGATATCCGTATTGTTTTCTGATACTGGTAGGGGCATCAAGTTATAGAAATGATAATTGATATTTATTGCCAAGGGAATTTTCAATGATAACATCAAAATTCGATCATTGTCAATCACATGAAGTATACAAATAGTAAAGTGTTTATACATATTTTCACTATTCATACGAATAGGAAATATCAAATTTCACTTTCGTTAACTCATATTGAAGGTCTAGACTAATATTGGTGAATGAATTACAGTTGCGCAGAAAAAATCCAAGGGTTTTTCAAGCCGATGCCGCAACGGTATTGGTGTGGCCAACAAATGTCAACCTGCTGTCGAATACGACCCCTATATCTTTGACGGTGTCGTCACGAAAGAGTATTTCATCTTCAAATATATAAAAGAATCCAATATCATTGGCAATACGTGTATAAGAAGAAACTTTGCATTTTCTATCATTCATCCTCCATATCTAATCTAATTGAGACTGAAGGCAACTCTCTAAACTTGAGATAGATGAAAAGATTTTCGAGTCGTCTGCAAATAGTAAGTTGCCACACATGAGGTCAGAGCCGGGATCATTTATAGAAATGAGAAAAAGCAGGGTTCCTAAGTTGGAGCCTTGTGGCACACCGGATGGTGATAAATAAGGTGTGGATGCAAAACCATTATAGTTAACAACATTGGTTCTCTGATCTGAGCGTAGAAGTTGAGTTAGTGAATAATTGGAACTCATTCGAACTTTTTTCTCTAATAAGATGGAATTCATTCAAAAGCCTTCGCAAAATCTGTGTAAATGACGTCAACCTGCCCTATTTTGTCCATTACTTCTGACAAAAACTGTTCAATAGTGCGGAAATTTGATACAATGGACTTTTTTGCTAGAAATCCATGCTGGTTTACAGAAATCAGGGGTTTGACTTGTGGCATTAGCTGGTCTTACACACATATCTCAAAGGACTTCGCGAAATTACACAGAATAGAAATTGGTCTGTAATTTTCAATATTCTCCAGGTTACCAGATTCAAGAATTGGATAAATCTTTGCTTGTTTTCATCGTACAGGAAAGAGAGTTCGGCTTAGGATTGTGTTGAATATTTTAGACATTGGACAAGCAAAAACCTGAGCACAGTCCCTCACCAGGAAACTGGGAATGAGATCATAACCAGATGACAATTTATTGGGTGATTTCCTAAGTGAAAGTATCACCTGTTCCTGTGTGAAAGGTATTATGGAAATATTTTCTCCTAATATGGTATCAGCGTTGGACACAGAGTTTGCACGGTGTCTTCCATTAATAATCTATCGGGTATTCTGAAGGTTCCTTTTTGTGTTGAACAAAATTCCAGAAACTATTGGGGTCGTTGCGAATATTTGATTCAACAGAATGTTGGTAGTTATCATAAGCTACTTCTACTTGGTTTTTGATGTAGGTAACTTCTAATGCAAAAAATCCTGGAAGAATGTGCCGTTACCAGTTTTTTTATAGAGTGATAAATAATAAGATTTCAATCCCAGGCAGTAAATGATGTCCTGCCTGTACCAACAGGGAAACTTTCTCTTTGTGTTTCTATACCGGGGGACATACATGTCAAGAATTCTATATAACATATCATAAAACTCAATGCATATTTTATCTATATCTATCTGCTATGTGATCCAAGAAGAACCAGTCAATAAGGAGTAAGTGTTGATAGAGTTCTTGGAAGTTTACCTTCTTGGAGTTGTAACATTTATTTTGACAGTTTGTAGGAAAATTGTGCGAGTTTGCTCCATTCACATAAAAATTCATAAGGAGAGAAGGGTGATACTGGTCCTCTGCGATTAAAGTGAGAGTTTCCCTATTAATTTCGGGGAGCATATCACTGATCACTAAGTCAAGATATCTTTCAAGGAAGTTGAGGATAGGGTTACATTGAGTCATATTTGTGAAGTCTAGAAAATCTAACATAATTTGAGCTTCGTTATCATTCACATTACTATTGGATATATTCGGAATATTTAAGTCACCCATGATGAAAACATGTTGTTGAAAAGCCGCTAATTGGTCGAGTTGCTCCATGAACAACAATAGATCCTTGCCATCAATTCAGGGAGGAATATTAAGAACATACAAATAAATCAGAAAGCAGTCGAACAGGCACTTACACCCCACAACATCGATCAGTGGTATCAAACTGTTCAGTTCTTCCAAGTCTAGAGACATCGTGTTAAGCCCACATTTTGCGGCAAGTAGGACACCACCCCCACGAGTAGTTGAGGTATCGGCGAAGTTTCTGTCACTTCGATAGACATGGTACTCACTGAAGAATAGTTCGGAGCTGTTAACGTCATCTAAGAGCCATGTCTCTACCAAAGCAATAAAGTCGTACTCAGCGAGTGTAACATTTGGGTAAAACCTTTGAATCTTAGTGTTCGAGCCTCTGACATTTTGGAAGTAGATATTTCTAGGTGACGTTGATCTGTTGGGCACAATTAGTTTTCTGAAACAACCCCCTCTATATATTTTATTGCTAGGTTTATATCACCTTCTGCAATTCTTCTATTAAGCTCATCTTTGAGAGCTTTATAGTGCGCGATTTGCCGTTGGGTGCGATCGAGAAAAATATTGATTCGAGAGAAGTTGTTATTATTTCTGAGATTTCTTGCTTAGTGCACTAGTTCCTGCACTAAACTTTCGTCTTCAAGTTTTACTTCAATTGGATGTGGGAACGACTCAGTAGGATCAAATGTACCAAGTCTCACAGGGCTTATACCAGAAAAGTTTGTATCAGGCATTAAATAATTCAGAATAGACAGTACCTTATTTTTTATCTTGCGCCTGACATTCACTGGATGAACTAGTGTTATCAGGATCTTTGACTTTGAACGGTATCACATTTTTTCTCCTCAACTGCCTCTCTGTCACTTCTTGTACTACCTCTTCAAAGTTGGCGGTATTATTTCCATAATGTTTATCACCTAATGACGATTTCAACTCAGCAACTTCATTCTTCAAGGATATGATGATAGATTTCAGTTCATTTTATGTAGTACCCATATCAGAACAGCCTGAGCAAGTCCAAGAGAAACTGTTTTTCGATTTGATGGTTCTTACTTCTGAGACGGTTAGGTCAACGCCCTGGTGGAAGAAATGTTCATTGCACAGAACACATTTGACCACCTTATGATCTTTCACAGATTTATTACAACATGAGCATGTGGGATTAGTCATATCCGAAAAGTTGGTCTCGACTGACAAACTGTGCAACAGTGCCGTATATGTTTATGGCTAAGTTTAGAATACACAGTTTAGATATTGACTTGCCAGTTTCTAATGTCTAATTTGATATTTGTTTACAGAATATCACGAGTTCACAATGTTGCCAATTTCCAAACAACCATTTAAATGCAGTTGAAATTCCGTTTAACAAACCTCGGCGTTTTCGCTTATTATCGAATGCAAAGTAAGCTTTCGGGCCACGAAAATGTCTTTTTAAAGAGTCAAAAATCGAGTTAACAGCATACAACTTCATTTATGAAGAACGAGATGTTTCTCATACAACGTCGCTAACAGAACTGAACTAAGAACAGAGAGCGGTTACCTCTATTCGCAAACGCCTAAGTCAGCATTGTAAGGAAAATACAACTCAAGGGCTTTTTGACGGTTCACATATATAACTCCTTCATCCCTCAGATGAAAATGATACGGTAGTGTTGTTTTCTGAGTTCAAATCTTCAAGTTGTGTCTTATTCTTTTCGAAATATTTGAAAATTCTATTCTTATTTTTCATAAACGAATAATAAGTAATGGAAATAGTTTCAAAAATCAATAAAACACAAATATAAAAGGCAACATATGAAGTGTTATTCTCTTCTAAGGCCTGGATTCGGTGTAGTTGAGTCTTCTCAGCGAGTTTGGTAAGCTCATCTAGGTTGGTTTTGTCAGGAGCTTCAGAGGGAAAGTCTTCGTGGTTGGATTCGATGGTTTTCACCACGGGTATCTGTAGAGGGGTTTCCAGGGTCACGGAGACGTCGCTGTTATACGTTTCACCATGTATGATGAGGCTACATTTCTGGGGTACGTGGATCAGGTGTGGCTGATGGAATTCTTCGTATCCATGTTCTCTATATTTTTCTCGATTGTAGTACTGCTGACAGGAACCGCAATGATATAAGCATCATTGACAGGTTCCACACATCATGGTCTAAGAGGACTTAGAGTGATCGGCAGGGCTGGTCGCTTCTTCCGTTCAACAAATCGGGTAGACAGTCATCTCGGGATATTTGATTTTCCAGCCGGAAAATACACGTAGTCTCGACTTTATGGATAATGTAGGGTTTCAGAGGAATGATGGCATCATCGGATATCGGGATGGGGAATAAATGATAATAGTCGTAAAGATTCTCCGTATCGAAAAGTATCGAAAAATGGATAGTGAATAAAATTATATCATTTTTATATCGTATTTCAATTTTTAGTGGTTTGAAATATAATTGAATATTATTGAAATGTGGTAGACTTTCTTTGTACCTGTTAAACATTATTTCAATTAACTCTTCGAGTTTAGATATTGGTAATATTATGCTATGGATAATATTCAGTTCACCGAAGAGTATAGATTCCTCGATATTGTTCAGGATCGATAGCGGTCAATTATCATTGTATCGATAGAGTTTCGAAGGCGTAATAATAGCGTGTATTCATTTACACTGTGGATGATTGTTTCTATCTGTTTTTCGATTATTTGTTGTTTTCTGACAATTTGCTTCAAATCATTTGTTGTTTCGTTCATGAATTCTTTTGTTATAGTAAAATAATTTTCAAAATTATGGTGTGAGATTTTTCGATTATTTGTTATTGTAGAAATGGCTTTTTCGTATTTTTCTTCATCTCCATCGTCTAAAGTACCAAATAGCCATTTGTTTGCTCTACCTACGAAGTTGATTAGACCTCTTTTCGAACGATTGTAGTTGTAGCAAGTTACTATGCATATGATCTAGTTGGGGATGAAAATCACCCTTAATCGAAACAAGACCGGCTATATATTTAGAGTTATTAGTTATGCTATTGATTGGGTCATTGAATTGTTTCAGGTCGATAGGCTTCAGGAATGTATGTTTCTGGGTAGTATTTTGCTTTTCATTTCGGGGCGATTCTTTGAGAAATAATTTGTCATCGATTTTTATTTCTGGCGGATCGTTTCTTTCGGAGTTGACTCCGTCTAGAATTATCGATTTTTCGTTGTTTTCTTTGATCATTTCTTTATTATTTTTTGATTTCTTGCATGCTTTTCAATGTAATCAGAGGTTATCTTCGAAAATGTCATGTCGAATAGGTTTTGGTGTTCAATGTTTCCTTTAATGATTTGAAAAGTTGTAAATTTAGTCGAGGAGTGAAAGTTATTGTTGTATCCTGATATAGCGTACAGCATTTGCATAGTTATTGGCCTATCTGGGTGTTCTAGTTTCAAGGTTCCCAATTCTCCAATAAGGTAGAATGTAGGCGTTCCACAGGGCTATTGCTATTCGAATTTTTTGGAGTGTTATAGTGCAAAGTTATTTCATGAAGTTCACAAAAATTTTCCATCAGATTATTTTTGAACTCTGTTCTTGAATCACAAGTTATTTTGTTAGGAATTCCGTAATGAGAAATTAATTTCAATAGGCCTATTTAGTATGTAAGGCGCTTTCAAGTGAATGGGATAAGCTTGGACAAAACGTGAGAAGCTAACCACGATAGTCATAAATTTGGTTTTGTCTGCCGAAAATGCATCGATATGAATATGCTTCGGGATTGGATACCGGTCGTCATTGGCTACGATGCGCCATTTTTTCTTTCCCGTGCTTCTGTCTTCTTTAGTATAATCCATATTGGGCTGCTCCAGGCAGAAGAGGACGGTCGAATAATTCCAACGTTTAGTATTTTCTGTATTTGTTTCTGGACTTCCTCTTTGTGGTAGTAAGGAAAACGATAAGATTTGGTGTGTATTGAAATTTCGTCTTTAGTCTTAATTTCGTGTTTGATTTTATTAGTGAATGATAGTTTGTCGTTTTCGATAATTCTGTATAAAGTTCAAGAATTGCTCGTTTCTCTTCTGGATTCGTATGATCTGTACTGATTTTATCTGATAGATCTTCTGTAGAACTATAACGGTAATCATCTGGTGAAGCGCTTTCAATATTAAAGAACTCAATGTGTTCTTTCGCGATTTGAATATCAACATTCTTTTGTGTAATGATTATCTCACCTTCACGAATAGTTATGGGATATTTTCGAACTAAACTTTCGAAAGGCGGTATTTCGAAAGTTGAAGAAGTGTCGTGCGGCTGTCTATAAAAGGATGGAATTTCTTTAAAATCGTTTTTCAATATCTGGTTAGTGAAATCGATATTCAGAGATGAGTTTTTGAATTCTTTCAATCCTAAAAAACCGTCAACAAATTCGTGGAATTGAAATAAAATATATTCGGTCTCGTAGCTACTATGGAATTATTTGAAAGCGGGAATGATAGCTTCAAATCGAATTTCTTTTTCGCCTAAAAAAGTTTTCAACTGAGAAGGTTGTCAAAAATTCCTATCAGGATAGTATTTTTTGGCGATAGATGGCTTGAATATGGAAGTATGGCAACCAGTATCAATGAGTAATTCAATAGGAGGGTTTCGAATTTTTATGTAGGCAGTCCGTCGACCGTGGCAGAATGAAGTTCAATCACGCTGTCTCGATGTTCGGAGGCGGTTTGTAACAATTTTCATTATCGGGTTCGTTGCTATTATCATTAGATTCATTTGGCAATTCGGGGTTTGAAGGGTCTTGTTCTTGGTAATAGTTAGTGTTAGAGTAATCTTGATACTGTTCAGGATAGTATTTTTGGGTATTGTCAAATTGCTCATAGTATTGGTAATTGTCCGGGTAGTAGTCATGTGCAAAGTCGAATTGATCGTAGCTATGAGTGTGCATTTCTTGGTCCCTAGGGGTCCATTTTTGGTGTTGCGATTGGACGGAATTGGCAAATGAATGGGACATAGGTCTACGTAATGTTGGATTTCTAGATATAGTGGACATCGGTTCGAAAGTCCTCTGTTTGGGTTTACTGGTTGGTTTTAAACCATTTCGAAGTGGGCCAAATACTTGTCTTTTTGTCGGAAACGATTGTCTCACTTGTCTGGGCTTGATGTTTATTGGTTGACTAGGAAATGGGGGTCTGAAATTATTTCGGATTTGACCTGGAAATTGATTTTGAGTTCGAAAAATATTCGAGGGCTGGTTTCTGAACACAGGGGTCTGAATTTGGTTCCTAACGATCGGAAAAGAGGTTGTCGGTCGATGATTTGATAAGTTTAGGTTCGAAAGTACATTGTGTCTGTTTAGGTACACCCATTTTCTCATCCTGCTGTACCAGATTCATAGCCGTTTCTGAGCAATCAGGATTTTGTACAATGACTTCGTCCTGTAGTCTGATATTCAAATTTCTCAAAAATACTTCGAGCGATTGCGATTCGTATTGACGAATATGTATGAGTTTGGTAGCTTGTTCCAGGTCAGTGTCAGAATTAATTTTTGAAGCTAGTTTACTGCGTAGTATTTGAATTCTTTTTGCAAAATCTATCTATCTAGAAGATGTTTCCCTCTGTTTGGCGTAAGAGTGAAAAGTTGTTCTGAAACGAATCATAATCTGCAAGAAAAATTACTCCCTGCATGGCACTTCACAGCAAACCCAGAATTCTTCTTGATATAACACTGTACACTTCCAAACTGTATGTCTTATAGATTTTCGTTATTCTCACGATGATACTAGTTTCAGTTGTGAAAGTCGTACTGGAGAAAGTTGGTTTCCATTAAAATTTTCCGCAACTCGTTAATCACCCTGTATCATTCAAAATATTATATCTTCATGATTTTTGTACTTTGATCTATTATTTTATGTGTAACAAATGTAAAGCAGTCTGTATGAAGGCTTCCAAATTCTTGTAGAACCTAACGAACGCAGATTATGATAAATTATATCTTTCATTTTCAAAAAAAGGAAGATTTATGTTTGTAACCTTCTTCTACTCAAACTGTCGAGTTGAAATCGATAACTCAATATTTATGTGATGGTCGTGATTAACACTTTCACAAAAGACAAACTGAAATTTTTGCACTCAACGCGCGTTTCTCTAACAAAGTTAGAATCCTGGATTTTTGGATTGAAAATCCAATTCACCATGGAAATGGAACAAAACGGGCACCTCGCTTTCCTGGATGTATTGTTAATAGACAAATGAACGGGAAGTTAGGTCACAGAGTCTATCGGAAAGCAACTCACACAGATAGATATCTGCATAAGGATTCGAACCACCATCCGCGTCAGAAACAAGAAATCATCAAAACTCTAGTAGATAGAGCGAAGCGAATTTGCGAACCTGAATCACTCGATGAAGAGCTCAACCACCTTAGACACGCTTTGCGAGCTTATGGTTACCAAAACAGACAGATAGACAGAGCAATACGACCCAAGCCAATTACAAATCCACACCCGCAAACGAAGGATGTGACTCCATCCTCAGGAACCGCTTTTTTGCCCTTTCTAAGAGGTACCACGGATCGCATTGAAAATATATTGAAAAAGCACAATATAAAAACGATATACAAATCAACAAAGAAAATAGAGGAACAACTGAGGTCAGCTAAAGATCCGAGAGATCCGCTATCCAATGCTGGGGTATACAGAATTCCATGCTCATGTGGAAAAGTATATATAGGGACCACCAAACGCAGTTTTGAAACTCGAATAAGTGAGCACAGTCGAAATTGTCGGTTGGGACAAACGGACAAATCAGCTGTAGCTGAGCACGCCCTTCTGAACAACCATAATATACAATTCGACAAAACTTCAATTATGTCAACGACGACGCATTACTCCTCTCGCTCATACCGGGAAGCAATTGAGATACATAAGCACAAGGATAACTTCAACAGAAAGAAAGAGGGACTAAATTTGAACAGAATTTGGTATCCAGTTCTGAGAACAGCTAAGACAAAGCCAGATAGAACCAGGGACTCGGACGACCAACAAAAAGCTGTCGGACCGAAAGCTAAAAACGAGTCAATTTCAGATTTGCAATCAGTCGTAGTAAACTCACATAGAGGAGTTCAACTGAGACCACGCCGCTGAAGATGGCTGCCGCAGATGTAGCCGAAAGCTCCGGAAGTCAAAATTCCACCACACGGCCCTAAAGCCCGAAAAACCAGCGATAAATTCTCTCAGGGTTCTTTTCTAAGATTGGTATTTGCATGCTGAGTGAATTTAATGATTCAGTGCACCAAATCAAATAGAATTCTGAATGTTCAGAGTACTGACAAAACTCCTCTGATTTTGCAAAGATTGTTTTGATTAAATATAATTTCTCAATGTAAAAGGAGATGTTGGAAAATGTAAATATTGTTAGATAGTCATTATATAGTTTCACATTTCCTATATCTTGGTGAAAAATTCCGGCTTCATTGTTGAGTTGAGTCCCTTGATATGGCACTTGACTCGCTACGCGGTGCGGTGACATCTTCTTCGCTAGAATCCATTACATGAAATGCGTCGGGGTCGTTATCATTGTTCTCGTCACCTGAAACAATGTACAGCTTGAATACATTTTTGTGGTAGTTCGCTTCTCCATTCTTTACCTTGATAATTACATAGTTGTTTGAGTTTACTCTTAGTATTTAATAAGTACCTTTGGAGTTTGGCGGAAGTTTTTTGTTTATGCCTACTTGGGTTGTTTCATTGATAAGGTAAACTAAAACGACTACTTTGAAATCGTAGTCATTGAAGTTGCGATCATAATTATTTTTATCTGATGGCATGTCATAATGACAACGTTATGTCACTCAATTTTGATGACATAAGGAAGCTCATTATGGGACTAAGTACCATAATGAAATTCTATAAGGAAAACATGTATGTAATGGTCTGATCAAAATAGTTTATTCAAATGTATTGATATAAATGCCATCAGATAAAATTTTGTATGTAATACGAATCATAAACAATCATCATGGCACACGCCGTGTTATCGGACTCGGCTACGCCTCGCCCGATAACATTCACGACTTGTACCATAATGATCGTCTTTATGATCCTTATTACATAAATAACGATTATCTACACCCGTACTCTAATAATACACTTATATGCCCACAACCCGTTTTATAATGAAGTCCATTACGATACAGATTTTTCATTACGATACAGATTTTCTACCAATAGAAACCCATTATTTTTCAATCAAGCATGATGTGCATGCTCTGAATTTGACGTTTGTCAAGTCAAAATCGGTATAGGTATTGAACTTTTTAAGAATATAGCCATACTTCGATAATCATAACAAAATGTCTGATACCAGCGATATGGGAGAATCACCTTCGACACCTTCACCTACAGAAATACAGTTAGAATGATTGAATTTTTCATTTGACAAATGCATGATTTATTACTCATTTTTCCATCAAATTCTGTGAGCTCCCCGTAGCCATGCCGTCTGTGGCACTGAGATTGAATAATCATGTTGGAAGAGACATTGGTTCGAATCCAACCTCCAGTAATTTTTTTTTCTCTTCAATATTTGATCTTCTTTTCATATCTCATCGTTTTATTTCTCGAAGTAATACTATTAATTACAATTCTGTAGAATTTTTCAAAGAAATTCGTTTAATTAGTATTATTGTGTGCAATACAAATATAAATATAATTTTTGTAGTTCTTCACTATTTATCGGGTGTAGATAAAATAGCGTATGCAACTCTCATGTAATGGTTATTACACGATCGTTGCATAATATACTATTTGAGTTCTCCTCAGATTTGAATATATTCTCTCTTGAAATTTCGGAAGGGTTCGTTCAGTTTTAATTGTTATTGCTTTTAATAATTATCATAAGTATATAGGAATTCTGGGTTTTGAGTTACTTTGTTAGGTAAAATATCTTTATGGCCGAAAAGTAGTTTATATGGAGTTAATCAAGTTGTAGAATGGATTCGTGTTTTGAGAGCAATCACAGCTGATTGAATGTATGAATCTCATGTATTTTGATTTTCGTTAATAAAATGTTTCAAATAATCTTTGAATGTACCATGCATTCTTTCAAGAGCTCCATTACTCTGAGGATGATATGGAGAAGTAGTTATATGTTTGATTTTGAAAATGTTATCAACTTCTTTCATTAGAGTTGACGTGAAATCACTTCCGTTATCAGTTACTATGGAACTTGGAATACCAAATAAATTCGCACAGTGTATTAGCAATTGTCTCTGCTTCATGATTTGGGATAGTATAAGCATAAGAAGATTTTGTCAGATCATCTTGTTCAGTAAGAATGAACTCATTGCCATTTGCAGTCAAGGGTAATGGCCCTACTACGTCAAGGAATAATTTTTCGAATGGTTGACTCGATGTTAAAGTTATTTGCATTGGTGCATTTATAGGATGTCGATTTACTTTATTTTTCTGACAGCTTTGGCAATCGTTAATTATTTTTTTCATTTATATTCATTTTTTATCCTTTTGTATGTTTTTGAATAACCAGGATGTCCCTTTATAGATGTGGAATCACTTTCGAATATAATATTATTTATTTCTTCTTTCGACAACGGTGTAATTTTTTGGGAAACTATAAAATTGAACTTGATTTCATTTTTAGAAATAGAGTATCATTATATCTTGTATGACATTCAGTTTCAAATTTGGATTATAGAATAGGAATTTTTTGATAAAGATCTCTGGTTCTGATAAAGTTTCATTTTCCACAAAAACTTTTTTATTTGGCAAAAGTATGTAAACAAACCGATTGATAAAATCATGAGACCGTAGGACGAGTGATTTTATCTTATTCGGTTTGTTTGAATGCTTTTGCCTCAAAATAAAAAAGTTTGAGTGTTTCGAAAATGAAAATGTATCTTATTTAATTTGAAGAACGAGTTGTATTTGGAGAGATTATGTTTTGAACAAATAGAAGGAAGAACAATTTAATCAATCAGTATTTCATTTACATAAGAAGGAAAGGAGAATAGGTGTAAATTTAACAAATTTGAAATGTCAAACAACGATGTATGCCCTCTACGATCCAGAAGAGATATGATGCTTACGCAGTGAATATGATAATACTTGCCGACGATACCAAGAGATGGCGTCACACCTCCCATTGTACATGGTTGATAATTGATAATTTTTTTTTGAAATGAAAATCGTGCAAGAAGGAACATAAAATCATTCGTTATGTCGTTATATCAAAATCTTCATACAACGGTTTCTTCTCATACAACAAAAAATGAATTGTATTTAATAAAAACTAATTGTACACCATCTTCATTTGAGTTAAGGAAACCTTAAATATTTGAATCGGTCGTTCGCTATATCTGTCATAAAGTTGGGGTTATGAGCTATTTACGTGTTTGAGTGTTCATTGAAATGTGTTATGTTATTATTATGCTGAAAAACTGAAAAGTGAATGACTATCAATAATAAGGTAACTCTTCATTCATGATAATTTATATAAATATGAGCCAGTTCAATAGAATCGACGCGGTAAACCGTATAGTTTTGACAGTTCAAAGGTAAACAACGTTTTATCGAAAGGACCATGCAGTTTTATCAGTATAATACCCAATGATTTGCTAAAATAACCATAGAATAACCCGCTACTATTGGTTGAAATGCCAAAAAACGTCACATTTTGACAAGTGAAAAAATAATCATAGAGTTTCAACAATGCATAAAATATATTTCGTGATCAAGGCATTTCGAAGTAATTGAGTAATGAGTGAGTATGTTTTCTTATCTGCGTTATTTGATACTATAACGTCGTTATGCTCTCGTAAGTTTATGTTCATCTCATTAATATCGTATAACTGTTTTGAATTACTGAAATATTTATTTCCTTCGCTGGAATCTTTAGAAAATTAGTGTACGTTTGGGTTTTTACTGAAAACGTTTTCTTCAATCACAGGAATTTCGTAGACGTTTTCGTTCATATAGTGAAATTTAATGGAGTCATCTATCGTGTTGGATGCACCGGTGACTAATACAGGGTTTCGCGAGAGTGCATCGGCATTTGAATCAATTCGTCCAGGTTCATAATGGATACTATATTCGTAAGATTCGAATAGTAAGCGCCATCTCACTAATCTAGATGAGGGATTTTGGCGACCAAGTCAGTGGTTCGCAACGATGATAACTTTAAATTCTCTGCCAAAAAGGTATGGCCTATACTGCCCTGTTAAGCATAAGAGTCGTATCTCCATATTCAAATATTTTGAGAAAATAAAGAAAAACCTCTTGTCTTTCTGCCATCCAAAGTACTAATATGATTTGAATTGTAATAACCTTAATGTATACATTTTTTAACGTAGAATTCAAATACAAACTTGTTTTTTACAATCTAAGAGTTTAAAACATGTTTTTGTTAGTTACGACAAATTTGCCTAACAATCAGCAACTAAAATAGTAATGATGATTAGTTTAACAAATCGTAAGTGACCATCTCTATAGAAAAACTACACTTAACAAAGGTTAAAATGTATATTATAACTTCAATTTTTTCATATAAATGTTTTACAAAAAAATATATTTAATGCTCATGAGACGCTGAGCTGTAAATTACTAGTAAACTATACTGTTTAGCTTAAACAACGTTTTACATAACTAAAAAACATTATTATAATTTGTATTTGTAACTAAAACGAAAACTCTAACTTATATCCAATAAATACAGAGCAATATTATGTCAACTGAAATTTTGATTATGATTAGTAATTTATTCATCTTCAGTTACAGGATTTTCGGATACCGGCAAATCATTCCAAAAGTTCATTCTGGTAATGGGAATAATTCCACGAAGTCGGTTTATAAGAGTGTCCTTCCTATTTTGACTTATGCCGCGATAGTCGATCTTGCTTTTAGGCTTTTCCAAACCATTTTTTTGGTGCTTTGCTACTAAAAAATTCAATACTATAGCCTCTTGTTCATTAAATGTGCATTTGTACGACAATGTCTGATTTCCTCTTTCAAAATCAACCTGCACCATATTGTTTAAATATGGCCGAGGATTTATTCTGCTTAATTTATACTGAGAACTTTTGTCTTCCCAGTTGAAAAAATTGTTGATTTTCATTTCAATTAATTTCACTTTGGACGAGTTAGCCTTTTGAACAGCATCTTTATAATCTTCGAAATCAAACACCTTTTTCATTTGCTTTAGGGACTTCTCTACCTGGTGGTGAAATGAGTCTGCCGACATAAATGTATGTCCCGGTTCAAAAAATTTTAGAGATAAAGATTTTAAAGCGACGTCAGAAGAATTTACCAGATACACACAGAAACTAAAGAAAGCCCAGTTTTCATTTTGGGCTGCACAGTTGTCCAACCACAAAATAACATTTTCCACGTCTCTGTTATCCAGAAAAAAAGCATAGAAGGCACTAATAATGTCTTCTTTGGATCGTCCCGATATGGCTTCATGCCAAACTACTGCTGTGGGGAATTGCTTGTGTTTTCTTCCTATTGGAACAATACTTTCATTGAATGCTATAATACGAGGTACGAAAATCACCTCCTTAAACATTTCGCACCGCGGCAGCATAATGACCTAAAAAAATATTACTTTGGGAGAAGGAAACAATATAATGTGATTAGGGCTATCACGACTAATATTAAGAAACATGTTATCGAAACGTCGCGTCAGGAAGAAATTCCAATTTCCTGTAACTAGCATCGGAGATGGTAGTTCCAGTAAATTGGAATTTACTGCAACTTCTAAAGTAGCCGCCAGCTGCCCATAAGCCCAAAAAATATGTTAAACATTATAATATTTTCTCACCTTCTGAAGATCTGCTGAACATGCCAATGTGTTGGGATTATCCGATTCTGCATCAATTTGATATTGGTGTCGAGCTGAGTTTGCCTTTTCAATATGTTTATTCCATGAATCACACTCGGCGCAATCATTTTCAATATTTTCGGGAACATGGTTGGTGTTATTTTTATGGTTTTCGAATGCTGCACAAGAAAAGCACTCTTCATGTCCAAGTGCAGCGAATGAAATGTTCATTTTACTGACGACTTCCCTATATAAATAATAGGAAAAATTAATTGTTGGATGTTTCTCCTTGAAGTCGTTGTACATAATCACTATGGTGATATCACTTGGAAGGTATCTCCTATTTGGAGCGTGCTCCCTCCGGTAGTGTGAAATTGTAGGCTTGAACGACTCTATATGCTCTCTGATTATAGAGCGATCTATCTTTTTCGAGGAACTAGCGGTACCTCTTTGGGATTTTTTTGCCTTTAACTGAGATGTAGTAGTGGAAGAGAATGCACTTCTGATAATTCGATCATTGTTTGGCAAATATCCAAGGGTGGCCAAGAAAAATATTTTACATACTTCCTGTATTTTACCGTTATCATCTTTGAGCCTATAGGTAAAACTCATTGACCGTCTTGAATTTAAAGATACTTTTCTTTTCGCATTTTTCTTTTCCGTCATATTTAACACAAAAGTTTTTTGCTCTAAATTCGTTAATTGCCAAAAACTTAAATGTATATTTGCACGTTGTGCTTCTGAAATTTTTTTAGTACAGCATTTTTTGCACTTGCTTCCACATGGATCTTTCAGTAAAAACTTATTTTTCTTGTCTTCTAATTTTTGTTTTTTTCTACTCTGTAAAGACATACTAAATCTTCTTCGTTTACGTAGCTGTCCAGATTTTCTATATAAACTGCCTTTTCGATTTTCGGATTGCTCAATTGCAGCATCAATCATGTTATCGACAATTTCGGTAACCAAGTCGATAACATCATACTGGTTATTGTTATTTGAATTTGTATTTATAGTGTTTTCAGGACAAATAACTATGTTTTGTTGGATAATAATCGAAGGACGTCTAGGTTCCTCATTTTCTGTTCCTGAAGTTGATGAACTAGGCGACGATGGAATCACAAAATCTGGATCATTTTTTTCGCAATTTTTTGTTAAGCGTGTTTTAGCATTTTTTTCTTTAAATTCCTTTAATTTACTGACCAGTTCTTTATTCTGCTTTGCTAGCTGCAATATTCGCATAGATCTGCTATTAGAATTAGCAGCCATTGCCCTAAAAAAAGGCTAGTTTACCATACGAAAAGGCTACGAGTAAAAGAATAATTTCCAAGAAAATAAGTGTTGGTATAGATCAAAATATATTCAAAATGGTTTTTCTAGTTATAAAGTGTCTGACATTGAATAATTGGTCCCTAAATAATATGTTTTTTAATTTTTATGATAATATAGATCATAAGTATGGTAGCTACTAATTTACGTCAAGAAAATGTTCATACTGTGGTATTTTTTTTTGTTTTACATTGTAATTACAGTTAAAAAAAACATATCTTTTTGAAATCAAACCCCGTATCTCCATAAATTGCCAATTCACATAAAAAAATCATTGAACACAGTAGTAATTATAATAACTCCAAATATTCTAATATACACAAAGCTTTAAAGAGTTTTTACCTTCTTCTGTAACATTTCGTCGGCTTAGTGTGTTAACCTGCTAACTCCATTTCAGTGAATTCTGCGAGGGAAGGAAAAAACTGCAATTGAAATTTAATACTAGATAGAATGGTTAAACTTGAATATAATTTGTGTGGCTCTTATTCCTGGACTGTATTATCGTATAAATAAATAAATTCTTTGATTGATTTGGTATTTATCATCATTTAAATCACATGGCAGCTTTTCATAAAGCCGAAAGTACTATCGGAGTGGATTAAGCAGCTTTTCCTCATTTATGGAGAATTCAAAAAAGTACCTCTATGACCCAGTTTTACTGAAGTCTTATTAATAACTTAAAAAAACAAATGATTTCTTTGAATGATTTCAATTAAACAAAAACAGGATTTCTGCAAAAATAACTTTATGCGTCATATTATGGGGTTAAAAACTTAACAAAGTAAGAAAAACTACAAAAAGGCCCATTCGGGTAGCTTGTCATTTTCAGTCTTCGAATCAGTCAAACGTAACATTCAAGTATTATTCTTATCACTCATGAGGTAGATTGTCATAATATCCGTGATAATCTTTTAGTAAAGTTAACTTAAGCACTTGAAGGTCTTCAAATTTTTTGGCTTTAATTTTTCTTCTGCTAGTGTGGAGACTACTCAACTGGTCCCATTGGAGCGGTTTAACAGACGTTGATTTCCGTTGAGGTAGCGGAAGCCAGTTATCGGTAAATCTCAATTTATAAATTATTTCTCCATCAGGTGTGTATCTGAGAGCACGCACATCTGTAACTTTGGGATCTCCCTTACCTCGACCAGGACGAATGCTTTTGAAAACCTGAATCTCATCGAATTTTTTGAAAAACTCGTGTTGTAAATAAGTTACCTCGTACGGACGTGGCTTCTTTCTGGCATTTCTACAAATGGAAATATATTCAGCTGGAACATTAATGTCCTTATTTTTAAGAGCTCGTTCGACAGTTGAGTGAATGCAATCGGCTTCCATTTGAGTGTGTCCAGTTTCCAGCAGTTTTTGTTCTATTATCACTTTCTTATTGACAGCAACATTCAGTGAAGCATTCGACATAATAGAATTCCTATTTTGATAGGTACAGCCGTCACTATAAAAGATTATTTTAGAATCTCTTTCATCCGACGGGATATGGGGTATAACCTTGCTTTCGAGAAAGTTAACCCAAATACTTGCAAATTCTTCAGAGTTCAGTCCCCCCTCTACCTCATTCCAGATGAAGCAGTAACCATTGATGAGATTGTAGAAGGCTAGATTATGTACCTGTAACTTCGTTTTATAATAGAGGCTGCTAATGTTCGATTTAGGTGCCAGAAGTACTGCTTCTAAATCCACAGTAAAAACAAATCTTTCAGAGCTTTTATCTTTGGACTTTTCTTTTCTCGCTTCTTCTTTCTTCTGTAAATGCATATTATAGTCCTCTTCAGAAACTTGGCCTACCTTATAGGCTGCACATTTTTCACACTGATCCTTCTTTGGGTGGAACAATATTTTTTATGTCGAATGTTTCATAAAATACAGCTATTGAGAGTGGGCGTACGTTACGACTTTTACACCAGTCTTTAGCATAAAAATCATACAGATGTTGCTTGGACTGCCATTCAGGTAATAAATACTTTTTCGTAGTTGTTGCACGACAGTAGTGGGATTCTAAAGTTGGAAGTGCGTCAAGAAATTCTTCTAGGTTTTTATGCTCCTTTGCGAATGGCTTTGAAGTATTCGGTTTAATAACCCTTTGTTTAATCTCCATACCAGTGCGCAATTTCTGTTTCCAACTCAAAACTGTCCATCTACCAATCCCAACAGTGTTCAAAAATAAAGTTCTGCACACTCTGACAGCGAGATCATTTTGTTTCAAATGGTAAATTAAGCTTTGAGTCCTTCTAGACACATTTTCGTTGTTACAGCCTCGTCGTCTCTTTACAGGCAAGCATGTCACTAAATTTTCGATGTAGGCTTTCTTTTCCCCCCAAGTTAGCTTCCAGAATTGTTGAAAAATCTCTGTTCTATCTGCTTCAGAGATAGATGTACACTTCAGGACTCCACTTTTTGTATCTTTACAATTACATCTATCTTTCATAACCCGAGGTTGTTTTGGAACTTCATAGTTCCAGGCTCCATTAACTCTCACTCGACCACAATACTTCCTACCTTGTTCTCTCTGTTTCTTGTTTTTTTCTACAAACCAGTTCTATTTTTGAACTTGTACTCTTTTTCTACGCTTTTTTGATTTCTGTGGATAATCGTAATATTCTGAAATATCTGAATCGGAATGAACTTCATAAGGAACTAAACCTTCTTGATGGCTCTCATCAGATGAAAGATCTTCTATATCAACATCACCCCTAAATGAAGTATTATTATTATTACCAAGGTTTCCTGTAGTATCATTCAGAACATAGTTATCACTATGTGATACTGTTATTCTTTCATCGTCTTGGAATGAGATATCATCACACTGAAGAAGTTCTGATTGGTTTTTTGTAGTCTCATTTTGAACGAGAAGATTGTTATCACTTTGTGAAATTGTTGATTCTTCAACGACTTGAAATGAGATATCATCGCATCGAAGAGGTTCTGATTCTATCATGTGAAAATCTTCTTGTACGGAAAAATCATTTCCATTATACGGCTGTGCCGTATCTGTGTTGGCCTGAACGGTACAATTATCACCATCAGAGTTTTCATTAATCAACAAAGAATTTTCAATTGAGGAATAAGGGTCCTCATCTATATCAAGTAATTCTATTTCAACATTTGGAACTGTAGTAAAGTTTTGGATTCTTTCCGCATCCATATTATTTGTACCCGCAAAATCATTAATGGTTGCAATATAATTCACAGTACCAGTAACTAGATTATTTTGAATTGTATTGGTAGTGGTATCGAGTGAGCTTTTCCAAGCTAATTGAACAAGTTTCTTGCCACGAGACGACATCTGAAACCAATTAACATCACCTGAATAAACGTTTCAGAATAACAGAAAAACTGCTAAATACAACATTTTGACGTTTCATCATAAGACAGAAAGACTGCTAACTCCCAAACATCTAACCTCTGAAGTTTTTATAACTTGAAATGACTATCTTATAAACATCTTGCAAAAAATATACATATAATTTATGTTCATACATACCTGTAATCGTTACACACACCGCAAACTGAATGTATTCAATCTAATTATTATTTTCAACACTGTTACAGTCACTGTTCGATAACTCGTGCACTTGTTCTATGACAATGCACTGAGATCCAAAAGATAGCAGTTATTCGACGTGAAATTCGAAGGTCGCTGATTTGTCAGTTTTACGCATCAATGAAAATCACGGAATATCTGTTTACTAATAGCTTAGCTGTTTTACACACTCGATGCAGATTTTTTTTCTCTTTCTGATGGTGAAGAATACGATAAATGGCCATAAAGTGGAGTTAGCAGGTTAACACACTAAGCCGACGATTTACAATTTTGGAGTTACGAGGTATTCGCATAAGGCCGACGAAAGGACTAGCTATTTGGAATAACAATAAATTTACAATTTACTTACCTTCTTTTAAAGTCCTCCAAAGTATGGGTATCACTTTAACACTATAAGGATAACGTTTATTTATTTCTAAGAGAACAATACCCACTGTCCCAACAGAAGCAACAAATGGCAAACAAATAGATTTTTTAGGTTATGTCAAGCGTCAAAATACTAGATTGCCCGCCAAAGCCGGTGTTAAATCAATTTGACGTATCTACTTCATTGTTGAGTAAATTTGTCGCATGTACGCTGTGTTAGGTTTATTTGTCGTATTTAAACTGCAAATACGACATATATACCTAAAAATATGCAGTTTGGACAATTATGCTTAACAAAGTGAGCATAATTTCACATACGACAAACAAATAATATGGTAAATTGCCAGTAATGAATGTTTTACGACATTTTGATCTAACAAATAGATGTAAAACTTTAATATGATGTGAAATACCAGAAAATTTCAAAATTGCCAAAAAGTGCAGATACGACTCTTATGCTTAACAGGGCAGTATAGTGTTTGACAGACCACACAATAGCGAGCAATTTTTTTTCTGTAGCGGAGTAATTTATTTCTGATTGATTCAATGTACGAGATGCGTACGAAATTGGTAAATCGTTAATTTTACCTTGTAAAAAAATAGCTGCAGAGGCGTTGGTTGTTAGGATGAACTCCTTTTCGAAATCAAGGAATTGTAGTTATGGTTCCGATATTGAAATATTCTTGAATTCATCAAATGCTTTCTGTTGATCATCTTGCCCATAACAAATTCGTATAATTTTTTGACTATGGTGGCAAAATTGGGAATGAACTTCCTGTAATAACCAGCAAGACCAAGGAATTGTTTAATAATTTTTGGACTCTTTGGGGTTGTCAAATTCAGCATGGTGTAGCATGAGAAATTTCTGTGCTATACTTTTTTGGTATTCGATTTCAATCGCCCTTAAGCTTATCTATTTTGAAATTTTTCCTTTAAAATTTCCTAGACGCTTCATTGTCGTGAGTGTTCACAAGTGTTTTTGAAAAATGTATGCAGTCCACTTTGCATCTCGCTCGAGTGAAGTCTCCAAAGGAAAACTCATTCGAAAAAACAAACATTTATAGGAATATTTGTTCTTATTCCGAACTGAATATGTAATTTGATAAGAATATTCCGTCATCCCATTTTCCATTTTTTCCGGGAATATTGTTGGTTCAAGGAAAACTCATTCGAGAAATCCAAATCCATAGGCATACTTGTTGTTTTTATTTCGAACGAAATATGCAACTTGAGAGAGCGACTTTTTTCGAAAAATTACAATAGTAAATTGGGGTCAAGGGTAGTTTTTTCGAAAAAGAAACCTAAGGCATACTTGCTGTTCTCATTTCGAACGAAATATGAAATTCGAGAAAAATATTTCGTGTTTCACGACCCATTACGCAATTTTTTTCGGAAAATCGTGAGAGTAGAGTGAGGTCGAGGGAAACGTTTTAGGAAAAAAATTCATAGTCATACTTGTTGTCCTCAGTTCGAAATAAATAAGAAGAATATTCCTTCATTCGCTACCTATTCCTCAAGAAATTGCTGAAACTGTAAAATAGACAACCATCTTTGACATCTCGATAAAATACAATTTTTTTCTAGTTCCACCCGTAAATATGCTCTTTCATTCATAGTTCACTGAACGGATAAGTAGGCGATTTCAGTCAACTGAATCGTTATGATTTTATATCCAAGTAAGGTAGGATATGAATTCCACCAATCACTTGGTTACTAGGGATTCAGAATTCATGTTTTTTTGTAGAATTCAAGCACTTACATCTACTCTTAACACTAATCATTAACCGAAATTGTTAAATCCAAATGGCATAGTTGATTAAGACTCTCTCCCTTTGAGACAGTCCACTTCATACTCGTTGGTTCGAGTCTTATTGAAACAATTTTTTTTGTACTTTTTTCAATTTGACATTACTGATTTGATTCGTACCGTTCAATATTAAATTTAATGGAGTTTCTTTTCTTTGAGTTTTTCATATGTATCGAGAAAATACACTATATCTAAAAATTATTATCAATATAATACTTTGAAGACAGTTTTGAAATATTTACCAGGTAGAAGAGAAAATTAACTGTATAACTTGAATGGATATTGCCCACTTCGCCCTCCGGCGTTTGAGCACTCACCTACAGTATCGTGCTCAAACCTCGTCTTCGTGAGATATGGCCACCATATCCACTGTTGTTGTACAAACTGCTATCTTCTACTTCCACTATTTCGAACCGTATTCACTACGTATTTGACAGCTGTTAGATAATGGCTCATTCAGACTACAATTGTCTTCTAAATCAATGGCGGCCACTTCCGGAAGCTCTTTCGTAGAATGATGAAATATGTAACATTGAACCTGATAAGTTCGATCTCATAACAACAATCTATTGCCTTAAATCGGAATTCATGAAACTTTTGCTCCAAAATCTCTGCGAAGATGAATTTAAAAATAGTTTGTGGATTGGTACTGAATCTAGTTATATCCATGAATTGACAAGCAATTGTTTCACATACTTGCTGTCAGGACTTGCTGTCTCGTCGATCAATGGAAATGGGTGATAACAAAAAAATGTGTGCTACAACACTAGAAATTACCGCACAAGCATGATGGTAGTAGGAAAAGTACAGTACCCAACTCGAGTATGAGGTCAATTACGTGCACGCGCGAATTACCGCACTCAGCAAACGCCTCGTGCTCACAATTTCACGCTCATTAACAATGACAAGTATGTATTTGAATTGAATCTAATTCCTAACTTTTATTTTCAGTTTTCATCCCAATCCCGAATAGTTTTATAGATAAAGTAAAACAAAATTCTGAGATGCACGATCCTATTATTGCCGAAGAATATTTTCCAGACTTGAAGAAGAATGAACTAGTGTTACCGCCGTAAGTATTTTGCCTGTACTGCATTCAAAACCGCGATGTATCATCAATATACCAACTACATTTTTAAAGTATTCTACAAGTATTACTACTTCTCTACACATATTGCTTTTTTGTCTTCAATAATTTCTCGAAAAATCTACTCATACTGAGGTAATGTATTAGGTATATATATTCATGGTTATAATTTATTGTCATTCGCTACTCATTCATGGTGGGGTGCATTTCACATTTACACCGGTTTTTGAAATCCCAATATACATTTGGGCCACAATGTTTTGATTGTATTTTTGCTTCGATCGAATTTCACAAAAATCAAGTACCATTTGTCCCAGACTTTCTTCCCCCCGGAACATATAGTGCTCTCCGATGAACAGCTGCCATTCGCGTTATGCATTTCGAATGGTTACACTTTCTATTTTTCTATAAAAATATCTATGTAATAATTGACGTCCATGTCTTGAAGCCCGAATTTTGTGGTGATCCTACGAGTTCATCTTATTCAATCCGTGCTGGGTAATCGCACGTTGAAAGGTAAGGCCTCGTTGATCCATTGCTCGTACAAGTTTCGACTTCTGAGGGTTGACGTTCGTCAGCTGGTTAACGAAAACGAACAATTTTAGAACAATAAATTTTTGTCTCATCTTCCAGTGTCACTTGAGCAAAGATGCATGAAGCGGAATTTGTAAACAAATCACTATTATCAGTCTTTCAAAGGTGAAAAATTATGGATACTTTGTGAAACCAAGCGAGTGGCTCGGAGAGGTACAAAGTTTTCACAGGAATAGTTTTTTGATATGGTATTGTCGTTTCTTTCTGGGAAATCATTCTAGAATAATTTCGCACCATGACAATCAATTACTGTGGATTGTAATTAACAGAAAATCCACTGTTGCCTGCGCTTATATATATTTTTTGCTTTCCAAAAATATTGTTGTTTTCAAGATTTGATATTTTTGAGGTTGCTATGTCTCAATTAGATATTTCCGGTTGTTGATTGTTTCTATTTGTATTTTTGAATCTTCAATTTCTTGTGTTATTGAATTGTGAGTTGAACATAACGGAATATTCTTGGTATAATTTTGGCGAAAGAACGTCACCAGGGTTACAATGCAAAGCTCTAGTAGATAGTGGTTTTAACTTTTTCACACAACATATTGAGATAGAAAATTCTGTGAGTTCAATAAAGACGATGATAAAGTGTATTGAGGTTTCCCCTTACAGACTCTGCATTCGAGAGAGCTGTTCATACCGATTAGCCCATGTTGCTTTCAGAATCCAAATATACAGTTGAACAAAACTTCTGATAGTAATGATGAAGTTATGCTACTGCTTTGAAACTATAAGCTTTATGAAAGTGTTCGATCCCAAGAACATGAACCTACCTCCACAGAATACTCTATTGTTAATGTTAGTTTTGCAGTAATGTGCTCTAGTAGATAGCATTTATTACTTTTTCTCGCATCATAATGGCATAGAAAGTTCTGTGATTTCGAAAAAAACCTTGATTAATTACTCTGAGGATCTCCTTACAGACCTCTGCATTTAAGAGAGAGAGAGAAAGAGTAAGAGAAAGAGAGAGAAAGAAAAAAGAGAGAGCTGTCTGTTTCACGATTAGCTAATATTACTACCAGAATCCAAAGAATACAGTTGAACAGAACTGCTGATAGTTATCATGAAGTTAACAGATTCAAAAATGAAAGTTATGCCACTGTTTTAAAACTAGAAGCTAATCTTCGTGAACGTGTTAAATCTCAAGAACACGAACCTTTTCAGAATTCTACTGTAAGTGTTAGTCTTGCAGTAATATTCCTCATTTATTCCTCCGAGTTCACTTTTGTTATATGAAGATTCACACGAAAAAGAAGCCCTCTAATGCTCAAAGATCACCGCGTGAATCAAGGGACAGGAGATACGAGTTAACATTCACTTTGAATTTTTGAAGTTCGGTCAGCTGTTCTATTGAAAAAAGATCCTTGAGCACGAGAGGTTTGACAGGTCTCCAAATTCACAGCAAAGGGGTGGGAATTCTGTACTCTTCGAGTCATCTATGTAGATATTGCCAAGGGTGGAACGATTGATAACAATTCCGAAGAGCACCGACCGTGAAAATATCTATAGAAGGGAGACAAGTCTCCGACCCTTTTACGATGTTCCAATGAAGTGAGAGAGTTTGTGAGCGAAGAATCACCAACAAGACGAATTGCCTTTCCCTGAATATAATCGAGGAGCCGCAATGAATGTTTTGGTGCTGAACTCCATACATGAGAACTGTATTCCAAGACGGGTCGTATCTGAGCCTTGTAGATCATTAGAAGCTGACGTGAAGTGAAGTATTTCTTCGCACGAAATAGAAATCCAAGTTTCTGGAAAGCACATTCAGCGATCGATCTCACATGGTTTACCCATGAGAGATTATCACTGCTCGTAATTCCTAGCATCGAGATACTTCACTTTGTAGAAACAATGACTCCTGACATCTGCATACTAGCTGATGATAGATCGGCTTTTATTGAGAAGAGACATGCCTGGGTTTTCGCAGAATCAAATTCCACCAAGTTCATGTTACCCCATTCTATCTTTTTCACCAAGTCGTCGTTGATTTTATTGACGTGAATGTTTCTTTGGATTTTCGTTTCTCGAGCTGGTATGGGGACTCTGGAAGTGAAAATGGTATGAAGAGTACTGTCGTCCACAAAACTATGTATCGAACAAGATGTTTTGTCGAGCAAATTATTGATACGAAGCAGAAACAAAGTGGGCGCCAAAACTGAACCCTGTGGAACACCTGCATTCATTGGGAGAATATCAGATGATACTCCATCAACAACTACATAAAGAGACCTATCAGACAAAAAACTCTTCAACAAAGCACACAACTGAGAGACAAAGGGGACCCTGATGCCAAACCCGATTGAACGCTTTTGAAATATCAAGTGCAACAACTACCGTTTCTCCGAATTTCTCGATTGAATGCTGCCAAATATGAGAAACATGAGCTAATGAGTCACTGGTTGATCTTTGATGGCGAAATCCGTATTGTCGATCATCAATTATTCCTGATTTCTTTAGATATTTGATAAGCTTCATATTGATTGCTTTTTCCGAGACTTTGGAACTGATAGAAAGCAATGCAATTGGTTTATAATTACAAGGTCGAGTTTTCTTCCCTTTCTAGGAACTGGCCGTTCCTAAAAAACTCAAGAAAAACCTCCAAGTTATATGAAAGGTTCAATAATTCGCAAGGTACTAGTGTCAATTCGGGGGCACATGCTTTCAGAACAATTGCTGGGATTCCATCATATCCGCAAGCCTTATTCGTCTTCAGGTCCATTAAAATATTTTTTATATTTTGTGAGTGAAAAATCATCTCAGGCATATGACTGTCGACAGGCGTGATATTCGGAGGATCTTTTCCCGATGCGTCTAGAGTAGAATTTCCAGCACACATATTTGCAAATATATTGGGCAGTGGTGGCTTAAGATCCAATTGTGATGAAATTGTTTGTGCAGTTCGATGTTCAACTTCTGTCATTTATAGAAATAGTTAAAATATTAGCAAAGGCCCGTTACTCATCATGTTAGTGAAACAAACCTATCTGAGTCTGCTACTGGATTATTTCCAGGTAGAGCAATATTTTGACTCATACAAAGTAGGTCAGGAAAGATTCCCCGAGTACTTATTTCGGTGAAGATAAATGGAATTAAATCAGAAACAAACGAGGGAATAGAAATGAGGCGGGTATTTCATTGATTGATTGTGGAAAATATTGTTCAGTAGGCTCAGCAGACCTTCGGTTGAAGTTACTGAAGTGAGTAGGTCAGGTTGACGTGCAGAATATATCCACCTCTCTATGTGGGAAATTGGAAGCTGATATTCCAAGCCTTGCTTCTACTTCCCGGTTGATATCTTCACTTTCAGATTTGGAGTTGATATGTAGATAGATAGCACTTTATTTCCAACAGGTGTACACCCAATTACAGGAAATGTTAAAGAAAGTATGCTGAAAAATGACAAAATTAGTTGCAATTGACATATTATAAAGAAAATTGATCCTCACAATGTTGATATAAAACAATTGAAAATTGAAAAAGAATATTATAAGTGAAAGGTTCTATGTAAGATACAATCTTTGATGAAATTCAAAGAACTTTCATTGATATCACACATGTTACATACTAAATTGAAATTATAACACATTATATTTACTGGTGCTCTGAGATTCACATTTATTCTACTACTCTGACAATAAAATATTTTCTCGTTTCTTGAGTTGAGGCGTGGTACATGAAAATTAATTTTTTGTAGGAGTGGAGCACAAGAGATATTATTATTTATCAAATTATATAAAAATACTACTGTGATGAAGAGTCTACGTGAATTCAATGATATAATATCGAATTGGTTCAAAAGAATAGAATAATCAATACCCCTTCGGGGGGAAGTACCTGTAATGCAAAAAGACAAGAATTTCAAGAATTTTCTTTGAACAGATTCAATTTGCTGTATGTAAGAATTATAGATGGGATACCAGATCATCGCCCCATATTCTAGTTTGGTCCTCACATAAGCATAGAATAACGTGATTATCACCTTTATATTTCTGAATTCTCTTGTGTTCCACATTATGAATCCCAGCATTCGATTAGCAGATGAAACGGCTTGATCTATATGTGAAACAAAAGTGATTTTTTTATCAAAATGAAAGCCAAGGTCTTTCATTTCATCAACTCGATTGATGGTATTGTTATCAATTTCATAAGTGAATTGTATTAGGCTTTTCTTTCTGGAAAAAGACAATACATGACATTTAGCAATGTTAAGATTCAAACGATTATTGTAACACCAATCAAATATCAAATCTAATTCGTACTGTAGGTCTGAGCAGTTACCATAATTTGCTATCACTTTAAATTCAGTAGTTCTGAATTGTTTATTATTTTAGTTAAATCATTAATAAAAATTAAGAACAACAGAGGTCCCAAATTCGAGCCTTGGGGCACTCCGGAACTGGGAGTATATGAAGCAGATCTAAAGCCTTCATACTCTATATACTGTTTTCTATCAAGTAGGTAATTTGATAAGAGTTTCACCAAACTTTCTGAGAAGCCAAATTCTGATAGGCGCTTGAGAAGAATGAAGATATCTATTTGATCAAAAGTTTTTACATGTCTGTATGAATGACGTCGACCTGCAATTTCTTATCCAGAGCTTCAGAGGTACATTGTGAAAGACATGCGAGATTGGTTATGCACGATTTGTTCTCTACAAATCCATGATGGTCATCTGATATAATATTTCGTATTGGACTGTAAATATTGGAGTAAAGTATTATTTCGAATAATTTGGAGAAATTACTTAGTATTGGAATTGCTCTATAGTTTTTTATTGACGTTTTATTGACCTTTTTTGAAAATTGGACATACTCGAGCCTTTTTCCAAAGGTCAGGAAACTCGCATGTTTTCAAAGAAAGATTGAATATATGAAGTAGTGGACTCAGTAAAGGGCAGATACAATCTTCGACTACGAAACTCGGTATATGGTCAGGACCGACAATTAGTTTATTTTTCATTTTCTTCGTAGCTTCGATGACATCTACTTCATTCACCCGATCGATATTTATTGATGGTAAATTATTTGAGCAGTTATCAGGGGCATCACACAAAGATACATCAGATATAATATAAACACTCTTAAAGAAGTTTGCGAATGCGTCCAAAATTTCCTGAGGTTTGGTGTAAGTTTTTGTTTCATCCTTCATAACACCGGAAATTTTCGAATTTCCTCTTTTGTTCTGCATGAAATTCCCAAATGCACCCGGGTCTTCGTTTATTTTGCGTTCACTTTCGCTGAGGAAATTTTTGAAAGCATTGTTTATTTGTTCTTTTACTTCACTTCTCAACACGATAAATTGCTGCTGATAAAAGGATGTTTTATGTTTTTTCAGATTTTTGTAGGCCCGTTCTTTCTTATGAATGTTTTCAATTATATCTGATGTGAACCAGGGCGGGTATTTACGTGGACGATTGATTTTCAAGGGGACGGTTATATCAAAAACACTATAGAGCGTATTGTTTAGATGATAGCATGCGTCATTAACATCTGTTTGTTCTAATACATGAGGCCAATCTATATCAGAAATGAGTTGATACATCAGAGGAAAATTTGCTTTTCTGAAGTTGTGATTTTTTGAAATGTTATTGTTTATTGAAAAATTTTCGTCATGATTATGTGAGGTTCTGATTTCAAACACTAATGAGGGATGATGACTATCCTCCTTTACCAGTGGCTCCATGTCCCTATTTATGTCACAAGTGATTGTTGATAGAATAAGATCTAAAGTACGGTTGTTGGTATTATTTACATTGTTATATTGTTGCAGCCCGGCAATTTCCATGAAGTTCTTCAGAATTTTTTTTTTACTGTCGCTCGCATTTGTGTTCAAAGAAGGAGTATCAAAATCTCAAACAAGCAAAACATTATTATCATGGAGGTAGTCGAGCAACATAAAATTATTGAAAAACTCTTCGAATGTAAATAACAAATAAAATTACGTTTGAATTATTAAGCAATTTGCAGCCAACAATGTCTATAAAAGGTGTTGTGGTGATCAAACATGTCAAGTCTATGGGTTTGAATTTCAGATGATTTTGAAGAGCAAGAATAACCCCTCCTCCTCTGGTTGTGTTTGTTCTGCTGAAATTTCTGTCACATCTCAGGACATTGTAATTGTTCGGAAAAAGTTCTGTTTCTGATACTCGTTCAGTTCAACATGAATCAAGAAAATTTCAATCATATAGTATTATGTTATTGCCACAGAGTCAAAATCCAAATTTAAGATGTCCAAATGCCTTGACAACATTTTATGAAAGCTCAAGACATTTGAATCTCAGTTTCAGTTATTTTGAAGGGAGAAATGGAAGATTTGAGGTTGAAGATTTCTATGGAAATCGCAAGTTTCTAAGGGGTAGAGTAGTTTCTCCTGTTTTGTTTGAGAACCTTGTGATAATACACCTTATATTTATTTCGGTACAGTTATCAAATACAACTATTGTAGGTTAATTTGACAGTAGTATCAATGCTATCATAGAGGTGAATGAAGTTTCAAAAAACTCAACTTCATGTATTCAAAAACTTGCGAATATTTCAATAGTAGATTGTCCGCCTCCCTGTGATGGAGTAAACACGGTTCGCTGATGCTCTTTACATCAAATATTCCAACGATAAAATATCACCTTGAAAGTTCAACAGAATACAATTTGTTATTTTTCCCTATTGTGTAGATTTATTGATGAAGCCATGTAAAACTGTACACCATCACATATCACTTCAGGATTATCCACTTCGGTTATTGCATCCGTCGATAACATCGTGGATACTATCACTTCGGTGGCGAAGATGGAGCTCAAAGAAGCAGGTATGGAAAGATCTTGTATCTCACTAACGATAAGCCCACCATGAAAAACGGGGAGAGTAGCTTGCATCCATCTGGAATCACTCATTCTAATATTGCATATTTCTCTTATGTAGTTCTGAACAGATTGTTAATACCTGATGATAGTTCTGTGCATTTCCAAGTTGGACATGTTCTTAAGGTATATAATAGTTTTGGCAACCCAAGACAAATTAATCGAAAGATAAAATGCAGAATGGGGACTCAAATGTTTAATTTTCTGACACATGATCTCAACGGTATTTTTGCGATCTTGAAGAACTGTTGATATTGCTCTTGGAAAATGTATCCTCCAGTAGGTTTGAGTTGAACATCACTCACTTTTTCGAATTCTTGATTTTTTTTTGTGCCATGGAAAATATCATCAAGTGAACCAGCCAAAGTGCCATCATCAAGGTGACATTCATTTGATCCGGATTTGAGATCACCAATAAGAGGTCAAGAACAAATAAAAAATAATGCTGGCCCAAGTGGATCCCCCTATTGAACTCAGATAACAAACTAGTGCAATGGAAGTCACTTGAGAATTCATCAATCTTTCTCGTGTGACTTATTTTCAACATAACACACTAGTACCATAAATACGAAAATCAATATCTGCCTTAGTGTTTCCATCACATCGTTCATTCATTTTTGGTAAATATTTTTTAGACGTTATAACGCGTTCTTCTTGGGTGTATTTTAATTTACAAGAAGATCTCTTAAATGCTGAGGTTAAGTTCGGCAAGTAATGCGCTTGCTCGTAAAATTCTTCAAGGGTGGCGGGTGCTTAAAAAAAGTCTTTATATATTTATAGCCAGAAGTTAAAGGGCGCCAAGTAATTTCTTGAAAACCAGCTAGCTCTGATCTGAGGGGAAATCACTAAACAACAACAGATTCAAAATACAGCACTAATAAATGATCGATACGATATATATTACAAATATTGAGAACAAACATGAAGAATGAAAATATAACACTCAGATAAATACGTGGTGGGATCCCGAAAGAACGCTCTTGCGAGAGTCTGAAGATGTCAAAACAACAGAACTTCTCTCAACGCTCTTGATCAATCAATATAATAACAACATTCAACAAGAAATATAATAAAATATTCCCAGCACTAGGCTATGCATAGATATTATAACTGAATCCCGTTTGTGTAGAAATAAACTGATAAAAATACGCTTTATAGGCGAAAGTCTCTCGTCATTGCTTTCGGTACCATTTCTATACGATAGTTTGAAACGAAATTCGCATGGAAGAAATAAATCGTGCATGTGCTTATCTTGATTGCAGCCGAAATCCCAGTGGTGAGGAGAAAATCGTTAAACGTCTTTATGTTCTCTGTCAATAAGGTCTATGGAAGTATGAGCCCATCCAAAATAAGCGATTTTGTTCCTTAGGTAATAGGTAATAAGTCCGGTGGATGAATTTATTCGCCACAACTCTTCAAAACATCTGCAATATTATTTTGGTCGTGATTTTAGGATATCAAAAAAATGCATTTTCAAGTTCATGTGTTAATATGGAAACCTCACCTCCTAATGCCGATTCCCTAAAATTACAGGAGATGTTTTCTAGGATGCGATCACTTTAATTTCCTCAAACTTGGGCTTGAAGGTATTGAAACTATAATTTTCATGAAAACTAAATCACTCACTTCAATACCAAATCAAACAATAGGGCATATATCCGTCTTCAACGAAATTACATCAAAATAACCCACTTATTGTCGAAGTAATCTTTTTCTAGGTACGCATTTTCATAGTTGATCTTCGACTCCCAGAGCCAAACGAGATTCCCAAAGAAACATACTTTTTACCTAGACACGCAAAAAGCAGACCGTCTCGCA